>WEIS01034345.1:0-16314 GCA_013389965.1 Todus mexicanus | reverse complement strand
AATCACAGTGTGTTTCAAAGAGATCCACTGAATAAAACAGAGCCTGATTGCACGGGGGCTGACTTTAGTGAAGATGGGCTAAAGCTCTGGCTCAGACATAGAGTATTGCTCTACTTATATTTCAAGGATGGAGGACATGAGACAAAGGAATTAATATGATTTGTTTACAACCCTGGAGGAAGTCAGTCTTGGAAGTTTTTGCTTCCATTATATTCTGTTCAGTTCTATTCTATTCTCCTCAATTCAGTTTGTGCTGCTGCCCACATCCTCGCAACATCCAAGAACGTCCCAAGAGTTACTTTATGTTCTGTATTTTTCGCTTAAGGTTTGCTTTTGAAAGACGCAGTATTACAAGAGACTTGGGCATAAGGCTGGTTTTGGATTGGAATTCTAACTCTTTTTTGTTTCTCAGTTTTGGATTGGATGTGGAGTTTGTCTCAAAGAGTTGTAGAAGGAAGAATATTTTTTGTTTTGACTGAAGGGAAAATTTTCCCTCTCATCTAAGTTTTTAGTACCTAAATTGAGATGAAATGATGGCACACTGTGCTTGTCATGGAGCATGGAAGCGTTTAAGGTGGTCTTCAGACCATGTGTATGATTTAGACAGTTCAATCTCCTGTACAAACCTTACCTTTGCGAAGGGCAGCCCCACTGTGCTTGACTAATGCAACTAACTGTCTGCCAGAAACCCAACACTCCAACTCTCAGCAATAGCCTGGGTCCAGTTCATTGACAACTTCAAGGCTGAAGACGGACATCTCAAATTCCATCTGAGATCTTGTAGAGAGTCCATGTAAGGAATGCAGGGCTGGTTAGCTATTCATTTGACAGTCCAAGATGTTAAGGAAATGTGCTATCGGTCTTGCGCTATCTAAAGTTTCCTGAGCACTGATAATTTCATGTCTAGTTCCACAGCAGTTTTACAGCCTACCCAATAGTGACTGGAGATTATAAAACGTGAGTACATAATTTTGTGCTGCAGGGGTCCTTCGGGTTCCTAGCCAGCAGGAAATTACAGTTGTTGCTCCAATCTGGCAGGACATGCACCTTCCACAGACCAAAGCCTTGCAAACTCCTCAAAACACTACTTTCACTCCGTGCAGACTCGAGTTGCTCGTTCCTCACCGGGGCTCAGNGGCAGTGGCGGCAGCACCACCGGCCGCGGAAACCTGCAGGTGAGGGGAACCGCCGCGTCCTGCCCCCGAGCCCGACTTCGCACGCAGCGGCAAAATTGGGAAAGAAAAAAACCCACCCCGAAAAAAACGACCCAAGCAACTCGAACCGTATATATATACGTATACATATGTGTGTTGTTTGGTGTTGTTTCTTTTCTCTCGGCTCCCGCCTCCACCGATCAGAGCAACCCTGAAAAGTTTGGGGTTTTTTTAATTTCGTTGCTGCTGCTGACGCGGGTTGTAGCAGAGAGCCGCGAAAAAGGGAAAATGGGTAGTTAAAAAGGAGGCAAAAAAAATCCCCTCGTGGATATGATGCCCGAAGTTGCTTTCGGAGAGACCGTTTCCATAGGCGAGGGGCTGGGGACGCGCTCGGCAGCGCGGGCAACTTCTCCGCGCAGCGGCTCCGCTCCTCAGCTCGGAGCCGGAGGGGACCCCGGCGGGGCGGCGTGGGGGCGGCCAGGGCTCCGCGCTGGCGGGGATGGAGCCTCCGGCTCCGCGGCCGAGGCGGGCAGGGACTGCGGGGATTGCGGTGCGGGGCTCTGCCGGGACCCCCGCAAGTCCCCGCTGCACCCCCGTTCGGGAAGAGCAGGGTCGGGGACGGGGCGAGGGGTGCGGGACGCGTTTCACGTTGCCGCTGTGGAAAGGGAACGGGGCGAGCAAATGGTTGGGGGTGTTGCAGGGAGACGGATGCCCGGCTGGGGCCGTGCTTGCTGTTGGGAGGGTAGGTGCTACTGGTGAGAAAGGGGGCGAGCTTGAGGAAGTGTGGGGCTGGAAAAGAAGTGCTGCCGGTGGGAAGGGAGGCAGGGTGGCCCTGGGCCATCCCTGACAGCGCGTATTTGCTGTGGGGAATGCAGCTGATGGTGCCTGGAGAGTACAGATGGCGATGCCCTGGAAGTAGCTGCTGTTCTGGGCCGAGAAGGTGGGGGGAGAGGGAGGATGCCTTCATGTTGCAGATGCCGCACTCCCTGCTCGCAGTGGCGGTGGAGGAGGCCGTGGGTAGCGGGGGGGCTGCCTCCTGTCTCTCCTCCTTCTCTAACACCACCCCCTCCTCACACTCCTGTGCCTCTCTCTCCTCAGCACTTGCTCCTCTTCCTGCTCTTCGTTGGACCTTTCAATTGCTTTGCCAGTTACAGCCGTGCCACCGAGCTCTTCTACAGCCTCAACGAGGGGCTACCTGCTGGGGTGCTCATTGGCAGCCTAGCCCGTGACCTGCGGCTACCAGCATCTGGTGGGCAGCACCCTGCAGCTTCCCAGCCCCAACTCTCCTTCACACTGGCCTCCCATGACTTGGGGGGACAGTATGTGGAGCTGGACAACCGTACTGGGGACCTGCACACCTCAGCCATGGAGATCGACCGGGAAGCTCTGTGCGTGGAGAGCAGTGGGGCTACTGTCCTCGGGGGAGCAGCTGCTGTCTCCTCTTCCTCACCCTCATCCGAGTCATGCCTGCTGCTTCTGGATGTGCTGGTGCTGCCACAGGAGTACTTCCGCCTGGTGAAGGTAAAAATTGCTATTCGAGATGTCAACGACAATGCACCTCACTTCCCTGTTCCCTACATCCACCTCTCGGTGCCTGAAAATGCACCTGTGAACACCCGCCTGGCTATTGAGCACCCTGCCTTTGACCCCGATGTGGGCACCAATGGTGTCCAGACCTACCGCCTGCGAGATAACTACGGTGTCTTCACTCTGGATGTGGAGGAGAACGAGAGCGGGGAGAGGACCCCCTACCTGATTGTTATGGGGGCTTTGGACAGGGAGACACAGGAAGAGTATGTCACAGTCATCATTGCTGAGGATGGGGGTGCTCCTCCACTTGTGGGCAGTGCCACCCTCACTATTGGCATCAGCGACATCAATGACAACTGCCCCCAGTTCAACGACTCACAGCTCAACATCACCCTCTATGGGAATTCCAGCCTAGGGACACATGTGGCCAGTGTACAAGCCGTAGACATGGACCTTGGATCCAATGCCCAGATCACCTACTCCTACAGCCAGAAAGTCCTCCAGCCATCCAGAGACTTGTTCCATTTGGATGAAAGCACAGGAGCCATCACGCTCTCCAGTAAAGTTGATGGGGACACTCCAAGGCTCCACAGGCTGATCATACTGGGTAATGGTCCTGGTTGTATCCCTGCCGTGATCACAGTGCTAGTGACCATCATCAAAGTCATGATGAGACCACCTGAAGTTGTTCCTCGTTTCATAGCTAATGAAGCAGAAGGGGTGGTGTACTTAAAAGAACTGGAGCCTATCAACACACCAATAGCATTTTTTACCATCAAAGACCCTGATGAAAAATACAAAGTCAGTTGCCATTTGGATGGTGACGGGCCTTTCAGACTTTCACCGTACAAGCCATACAACAATGAATACTTGTTAGAGACCACAAAGCCTTTGGACTATGAGACACAACAGCTCTATGAAATCTCTGTAGTTGCTTGGAACTCAGAAGGATTTCATGTCAGCAAAATAATCAAAATACAGGTTCTGGATGACAATGACAACTCACCAGTTTTCTCTCAACAGCTGATAGAATTATCCATTGAGGAGAACAATGTTCCAAATGCTTTCTTGACCAAGCTGTACGCTACCGATGCTGACAGTGGAGAAAGAGGCCAAGTGTCTTATTTTTTAGGTCCTGATGCCCCTTCCTATTTTGCTTTAGATAAAACCACAGGAGTTCTTACAGTTTCCACCCAGCTGGACAGGGAAGAAAAAGAGAAATACAGGTATACTGTCAAAGCAGTAGATTCTGGCTTCCCTCCAAGAGAATCAATAGCAACTGTCACCATCACTGTATTGGATAAAAATGATAATAGTCCAAGATTTATCAATAAGGATTTCAGCTTTTTTGTGCCAGAAAACTTCCCAGGTTTTGGTGAAATTGGAGTTATAAGTGTCACAGATGCTGATGCAGGACAGAATGGATGGGTTGCCCTTTCAGTTCTGAATGGAAGTGATATTTTTGTCATAGATACTGGAAAAGGAGTTTTGAGAGCTAAAGTATCATTGGACAGGGAACAGCAGAGCTCCTACGTTCTGTGGATTGAAGCAGTTGATGGCGGTGATCCTGCTCTGTCTTCTACAGCAAAAATAACTATCCTGCTTCTGGACATAAATGACAACCCTCCTTTGGTCTTGTTTCCTCAATCTAATATGTCTTATTTGTTGGTCCTTCCTTCTACTCTTCCTGGCTCTCCCATCACTGAGGTGTATGCTGTCGATAAGGACACTGGCATGAATGCAGTCATAGCTTACAGCATCATAGGAAGAAGAGGCCCTCGACCAGAGTCTTTTAGGATAGACCCTAAAACTGGTAATATCACCTTGGAAGAGTCACTGATGCAAAATGACTATGGCCTCTATCGGCTGCTTGTAAAAGTTAGTGATCACGGCTATCCAGAACCTCTTCATTCCACCGTCATGGTGAACCTTTTCGTCAACGACACTGTTAGCAATGAGAGCTACATTGAAAGTTTGCTAAGAAAGGAGCCTGATATCAGTATAGAAGAAAAGCAACCACAAATATCCATAGAGCCTACACACAAAAAAATGGAGTCAGCATCCTGCATGCCTACCTTGGTAGCTCTGTCGATAATAAGCTTGGGTTCAATTGCTTTAGTAACAGGGATGGGCATTTATATCTGTCTAAGAAAAGGAAAAAAGCATCACAGAGCTGATGAAAACTTGGAAGTACAAATCCCATTAAATGGAAGAATTAACCTGCACATGTTGGAGAAGAAACCTATGGAGATTTCTAACATTTGACTTTTCTTTGTGGATAAATCCAGCATCTGAAATACCTTGGACAACTCTGAAACATCTAGCTGTGGATTGTATTGATAGAGGTTGCAATGAAGGACTGCTAATTTATAACTTAATAATATTATCATTGTAAATAGCTGTTTACAGTTTTTTTAAATTCAAATTCAGTGTACAGCTTTTTTATGAAACCTTAGTAACTAACAGCTAGCACCCTATCTATAAAAACGTGGACATTATTTGCAGCTTTCATAGATCAATAAGATCAGTGACCATAAAAAAGGGGAAGGTAAGATGATTCTTTAAACTCAAGTTTTAAAAGTCTTTTTAACCACAAGAGGGCATCAGATGCTCCTGAGCAGGGAACTGTTCGAGGTACTGTCCATGAGATAAACAGAGTATATTTTAAATATATTGGTTTTAATATAAAATACAAAATACACATTGGCAAACAGACGTTTAACCACAAAAAAAAAAAAAAAAAAGAAAAAGAATAAACGTTTGTCCCAATGTATGTATAATTAAAAGAATAAAGACATTAAAATGCACTAGTAATAATAGAATTAAAAAAAAAAAGGAAAGGAAAACCAGAATGTTTATTACCTCACAAGTAAAGCTTATACAGTAGGATAGAAAAGGCATTAACAAGAAGTGCAATTCCTGTTGAGCAAGAATGCAAGATATTGTAATGAGAATCTGAACTGCTGTGACGTATCATCTTTCATTTGCTCCAGCTTTCACCCACATTATCATTTGCTCCAGCAATCTGCTGGTCATTTTTATGGAAAAAATATATTTAATATTTCCTACAGCAGATGATGACAGAACCCCACACTCATCCTCGCAAACATGCCAGATGCAAGGAAGCAAAGGAATGGCTAAATCTTTAGTTGACACAGAAGTGGTGATGTTTTTTGTACTTTGAGCAATCTGTCAGTAGTATTACATCAGTTTGGTTGTGTAATATATTTTTTTCATGTGATACTTCTGAGTCTGCTCTGCCAGATGAAAACAAAAATCGCTTCATATTCTAATGAATTCTAGGACTTAGTTTAGTCTGACTGTTGCTCTTTTCTAGATCGGTATTTCATGTGAAAGATCTTGTTTCTGACTTTTGGCGACCATTCCTGGCTCCTTTTCATTGGCTTTGATTTTGGATTAGATCCAAAATCTAACTTGTAAGACTGGTGGCATATTTTCTTGATAATTTATTCTTTGCTGTATCCTCTGCAACAAAGCAGCAGGTTTATCAGTGATGTATCACTTTCACTTCATTTTAAGAGCTGAGAATTATCTTTTGTATGATGATCACATCAAATTTCTGTGTGAACAGAATAAATTAGTGTTATGCTTAAAACGGATTATTTTGATTTCTGGCATCATATGTCTGTAATGTACCAAAAGTGTTTATATGTCTGCAAATTAAAGCTATATATTTTCATAATAATTTATTCTCTGTCTCCTAGAATTTTAATTGTAAAGCTGAATAATATTTTGATTATAAGAAATGTGTGTTTCACAAATGCTTGGGTGCTATCTGTTTTCTCTGATGTGTGATAACACTTCTCCAAATTAGTATACTTCAAAATCGTTAATGAGATTTTATGCTGTACTTCTTGTTTTAAAAGTACTACTGTTTTAAAAGTAGGGAATGCGATTTGAGGCAGCTTTTGATTTTTCTCTCTGTGATTGGCACATTATTTCACCTTCAGTCTATTGGAATGTTGGAGCTTCTTATAGATATTGGTTCTGCTTAGCCTAAGTAAAGGTATTAGCATAATGCCCAGATTTTGCCATTCTACCTATAAGAAATAGCTATTCTTTCAGGCTAGAATATTTTCTGCTTATGCATGGTTTGATAGCTGTATTTCATGAAAAATTAATTCAGTCTATCGGAGGCTTGTGGGTAATCACCNNNNTCAGTCTATCGGAGGCTTGTGGTTAATCACCCTTTTTCATTTATTTTCATATTATTCAAATATAAAAATCATACGTATGCTTGAAATGCATTTGTCACAAAGAGACATTGATTATTATCTCTGAAGAAAAATTACATCAATCCTTCAGAAATGTCTTCAGTATTACAGATGCTCTGTATTGCTGTGGAGGTGAAGCTGGATCCTCTGCATTTTTTCCTTCAGTAAGAGGCGAGGTAACTGAAAGAAAGACAGAATTCTTTTCATTGCTCTTCTCATATTTGAATTAGCAGTCCAATATCTTCTCAAACAGAAGCAAACATGAGACTTAAGTACAATAAAACCATAAACGTGATCCTTCAGTGTGTGTTCATGTGACACTGGGCAGATACTTTTATTCAGGTTTGACAAATGCATAGTCTTGAACTTGTTTGATTAAGCTTGCTGAGTTTAAATGTGCTGTTCTTGTTGCCTTTTTTTTGGTTTGTTTAGTTCAAGCACATTCTTAATGCCGAATAAAATGTAATTATATGAGCCTGTTAAAACCAGCATACTGCTCATGAAACATTTCACTCACAATTTTCTACACGTTTAAAGAAAATTGGTTTGAAATCACACCTGTTTGAAATCACTACTATTTGTTAAATAGACTTTACCCTGAATAATATTTCATAGAGTAAGACCACATTTTTGCCTTACTGTGAGTAGTCTTTGGGTAGGTAGTGTCAGTGAAGATGGTAAAATATGCAGAGTGAGTTGCTGGGTTTTTTTAAATTTCATGGTTTGTGTTACTTAAAAAACATACAGCTGATAACATCAAGTAATAAGCATGATATTTAAGCCTGCAATATTTAGCCTAGCAGTGGTTTAAGAAAACACAAACCAAGAATCTTTTAATCCACAGAACCTGTGAATTTCATCTTGAAATAATGTTTTCTTAATGGACAAATGCTTGATGCTGGCTATATAGCAAACATTTCTGTGACGTTGCTGTTTCCAAAGTATCCTTCACTGAAATCCCTTTCACATGAAAACACTTATTTAATGAGTATAACTGAAGTAAATTAGGCTCAGCTATAAAAGGCCTATTTTACTCCCACCTTGCACAGTGCACTTGCCAAAATATATGCAAATCTTGTCAACACTGGTAGTTGAGCTGGCACAAAAATAAATGCCTCATTCATTTACAGTATCCACTGAACAATCTTAGAGTGAGTGGGTGCTCTTTGTTCATTTTTATAAGAAATGAGATTGTCCTAAGCTTTGTATTGCCAAAGCCTCCTAAACTTGCAATGCAAACAATTTTTTGTTAGAATTAACAAATTAAAAAATAAAAGACAAGAAATGGGCAGCACGCCCAGTGGCTATGGGCAGAGAAAATCAACTCAGTCTGCTCTTTCTGTTTCATTTTACTCTTTTTAAAGTAACTCTTTGAAGTTACTGTTTTGATGCAAAATTAACCTAACACCTGGCTGAATATCAATAAAGGCTAAGATCTGAAACTGTGGAAGGGGAATTAGAGCACACTGCTTTTTCTTACTTCAAAATGCAGGAAACAATTAGTTGTGTGGACTTGTAAGTCCATTTTTTTGGTACCAAGATTCAAACATGCGCCTGTGCCAGAATCCACTGAGGACAATGTGAAAAGCTCCCACTACCTTAATAGGACATCCAGTGAGAGGTACAGTGTTAGAGTAAAGCAGCCTCCTCGGAAGCAATGACAAACCCCTGATGATTGACTGGTGCTTCATTGTAAGTTTTCTGCCCTCAAGTTGCTCTTTTGGGAAGGTTTCATTAAAGTACTTAAACACGTGAACAGGATGGGTAATCTATGACTACCATTTCACTTCCTGGTTCAAAACAATGAACTCGGAGCAGTGGCCTGCATGACAAAAATATCTTGCAGTTTGGCTTAAGTAGAGATACGCAGTGTTTCTGCCTCAAAGAAGTCATCAGCTGAATATGCAGAGTGTTTCTTTTCATGGCGGTGTATTATTAGAGTCATGCAGGAAGCTGACTACCACCTTCCCTGTGTTGTGCTTGTCACTAGCTTCTCATAGCCGTTGGTTTATATTTACATTCCTTCTCACTCATGCAACTCACAGAGGAAACCAAAGTAAAACAATTAATTATGAAATATTAGCCAGCTGAAATGCAAAACTTCAGTTTAGACCACTCTTCTCCAGAGCTGGGCTTTGAGGGGCTAAGCACATTCATCTTCCTTACCACAAGAACTTGATTTTAAAGGAGATGTGTAGTGAAATTTTCAGTGGAAGTAAAGATACTCAGCATCCCCACTTCCTATAGAGTCCTATACTTTATATACGCATAGTAGATGCTCAGAGATAAAAATTGTAGGAATTAGTTTTATGCTTTGTATTAATAGTATGGAAAGTGTTCTGGGAAAACTATCTAAAAACTTCTAACTTACGGGTTCGTAGTATGTTGCTCAGAGTTCTGAAATTTCCGATGATTGGCAATATGTCATAATTTAAAGCTTTCTGAGTTGAAGCATGTGCAAAAATACCTGTGCAGGCAGTGTTGTCATTTCCTTTTCAGTCTCTGCACCAGACTGAACCAGCAGATAAGAAGATAAAACTGCCATCTGCATTCTGAGATGAAGGGACTCAAAGATTTTGGCTCACAAACAAATGTAAAATTAAACAGCTCTGCTTCTCACATTACGGACAAGAAAAATACCACCACATCCTTACCACCACAGATTGATAGGCTGCATAATCTTTCTATCATGCTGTATACAAATGTTTCAGTGATTTCTGCTATAGTTTCATTTCAGTTTCATCAGGGGATGAATTTTAAAGGCCAAACTTCAACTCCTAAATATTTCTGATGACAGAGTAGTTTGAACAGGTGCTAAGAAAACATCATTCCGAATGAAGAAATATTGAATCATTTATGATGCATTCAGTCTTCCATTGCACTGCTTGTGAAAACAAATACATGCTTAAGCGTTCAAGCTGCAGATTTTCATGTTGCTGGCTAATGCTGTTGGTAAGTAGTAAGCATTTCACTGGAATACATTATATGGGATCATTTAAACTGTGTTCAAGTTGAGAGGACTTGCATTTTAAGCATCAAGTTGGATGTTGCTCTACTCCCAGCAGCCCCCTAGCAATGTCAATTCAATCCTTTGTCCTAACTATTTTGTCTTATTTTCCATCTTCAAAGTTTTGGTTAAATATTCATCTTTAGAGCAAGTCAGTGAGGTGAGAACTCTTACTTCTTTATGCAGAACAGGAGCGACAGCTTGATTCCTTTGCCTACGTGCCAGCATCTAGTGCTACTTGAGATGCCTTAAGGTATCCCACCTGGCCTTCAACTGCAAGCCTGGAAGAGTGCAGGCTTTCAATCAATGAACTATCATATCTGTCAGCCCAGTGTGGATGCTTTGGATATTTTGAACCTAGTGGCTTTCTATAGTAGAGTGACTATGTCAGTGAACAAGCGATGATCTATAGTTGTGATCTATCTGGAGTTCTGCAAGGCCTTTGACACAGTTTCCCACAACATCCTTCTCTCTAAGTTGGAGAGATACAGATTTGATGGATGGACTGTTCAGTGGACAAGGACTTGGCTGGATGGTCACATCCAGAGGGTAGTGGTCAATGTCTCAAAGTCCAGATGGAGATCAGTGACAAGTAGTGTCCTTCAGGAGTCTGTACTGGGAACTGTACTGTTTAGTATTTTTATCAATGATACAGACAGTGGGATCGAGTGCACCATTAGCAAGTTTTCAGATGACACCAAGCTGAGTGGCACTGTCAATACACCAGAGGGATGGGATGTCATCCAGAAGGACCTGGACAAGCTGGAGAGGTGGGCCCAGGTGAGCCTCATGAGGTTCAACAAGGCCAAGTGCAGGGTCCTGCACCTGGGTCAGAACAATCCTCACTATCAATATGGGCTGGGAAACAAGGTGATAGAGAGTAGCCCTGTGGAAAAGGACTTGGGGGTGCTGGTGGACAAGAAACTGGACATGAGCAGACAGTGCTCTTGCAGCCCAGAAGGCCAATCACATCCTGGGCTGCATCAAAAGAAGCATGGCAAGCAGATCGAGAGAGGTGATTCTGCCACTCTACTCTGCTCTAGTGAGACCTCACCTGGAATACTGCATCTGGCTCTGGAGCCCTCAGCATAGGAAGGACATGGACCTGATGGAGCAGGTCCAGAAGAAGGCCCCAAAAATGATCAGAGGGCTGGAGCACCTCTCCTGTGAAGATAGACTGAGGGAGCTGGGGTTGTTCAACCTGGAGAAGAGAAGGCTCCAGGGACACCTAATAGCAACCTTCCAGTACCTGAAGGGGGCCTACAAGAAGGCTAGAGAGAGACTGTTTACAAAGGCCTGTAGTGAAAGGACGAGGAGGAAAGGGTTTAAATTAGAGAAGAGCAGATTTAGATTAGATGTTAGAAGAAAGTTCTTTACTATGAGGGTAGTGGAACACTGGAACAGGTTGTCCAGGGAGGTAGTTGAGGCCTCATCCCTAAAGATGTTCAAAGTGAGGCTTGACAAGGCTCTGAGCAACCTGCTCTTGTTGAGGATGTCCCTGCTTATTGCAGGGGGATTAGACTAGATGACCTTTAGAGGTCCCTTCCAACCCAAACCATTCTATGATTCCATGATTCTATGATTTTAGGAGGGGTTTGCTGACCACCTGTGTGTGTTGAAGAGAGTCTTTGATGTAATTCAGCTCCATATTTACACATCTATGTTGAAATGTCTACAGACAGGTATTGACCAGTGAGCTAGGAGTCTTAAACTTCCACCATAGTCTGAATTTCATCAACATGGTCAACAGAACTAGAGAGTGTTTCAACTTGCTCTAAAGTAGCCATTCATGGCAAGGTTTAGCTGCTCTGAAAATTCATATCAAGCATCATCTAGAACGCCCTTGAGCATCAGACTTCTATACAGGACTGTCAGGAAGACTTGTGCCTTTCTAAAGTAGTAGCTAGATGCCAAGAGTGCAAAGCAGCATCTAAAATGACATGAGAAAACTACAGATAGGAATGCATATCCTTCTGATAGTGATACATCAAATGTCTCAATCTCTCAGCTCCACTGAGTGGAGTTTGACAGACTATAATGGGAACATGAAACATAGATCACACAGAAACGCCTGATCCTGAGCATCAGAGCTAAAAAAAGACCTGCAAGTCTGAAATGTAACAACTATCATACCTAACTGATAAGCTCTGAAGCCTAAATCCCATCTTATTTTAGTGATTTAGTGGAGCCATCTGTGCCCTCTGCTGTGAGCAGAAAGATAAAGAATCTTTTTTTTTTTTTTTTTTTTTCAGGCAAATCAGGTCTTTGGTAAGCACTGGAGTTGTTTACTTCTCTCCATTAAGTTTACAGGTAAATCAAGGTAACTAAGGTTTCATTTTCTGTTTCAGTCAAAGAAGAGAAATTTAGGCCATGAAGCATTCTACAGATCACAGTGATGGGCACTCCCACAAACATTCCACTGCATGGAGCAAAACTGGTTACTCAGATTGCACAAGAACAGCTGGTGCACTGTGGAGGAAACCTCTTGTAGACAGTGCAGGAACCTGAATCATAGAATCATAGAATTGTCAGGGTTGGAAGGGACCTCAAAGATCATCTAGTTCCAACCCCCCTACCATGAGCAGGGACACCTCCCAGTAGATCAGGTTGCTCAGAGCCCCATCCAGCCTGGCCTTAAAGGCTTCCGGGGATGGGGCTTGCCCCACCTCCCTGAGCATCCTGTTCCAGTGTCTCACCACCCTCATGGTAAAGAACTTTCTCCTAACTTCTAAGCTGCTCACATAACTTCAAATCTGTCTTTCAAACACTTTGATACAGGCTGCAAAACTCCATCCATTTAGGTTTCATTGTCCAAAGATTCTCATGGTTTCTTTTTTTCTTCCTATTTTCTACTTATTCCCTTTTTTTTGTTCTTCCTGAAGTATTACAATAAAAGAAGATGTACCTTTGATTTATATGATGGCAGAGCACTCACTGAGGAGGTCGGAAAATTTTGTTACTTTTCAGAGACTGTTCTCAATTGTGTATTTGGAGAGGATGCTAAAGGCATCTCTTGGTAAGGATGCTCTCCAGCCTTCTTTTCCTAACCGTGTTTAATACAAAGACTCGAAAGTCAAAATATTCCAAGGCTGAGGACACGCAATCATGCATACCCACTAGAAGAGCATCCCAAGGAATGGGAGATGCTTGGCCTTGAAATGGTGCTCCAAGCACTTTCAAAACTTTTGATTAGACAATAGGTGGAGTTGAGCAGGAGAAGCCTGGGCAAAACACAGGCACGTGTTCTTTCCTCCATGATGAGCAGTTTCTGTTATTTAAGAAACAAACAAACCAACAAGCAATTTGATACTTTGAAAGAGTTACCTCATAGGTCTTTTTCAGAGATGCTAGTCTCTGCATAGCTCAGAATAATTTCAATCCTATTTCTTTTTTTGCATTGTAATCCCATTAAAAATCCCATTAAAATTGCAACCTCAAACCACTTATGTTGGTCTTCCTCTGTTCAAGGCTCTGTTTTCTGATGTATTTATAAAGGGTCTGGCTGGCAATCAGGGGACAAAGCAGAACTGCAGAGCTGGTTCTTGGGATGTGTTTTACTTCAGGACAGACCCAAGTAGAAAAGAGCAGAAGACAACAGAAATAAATATATGCAGCCCTTTAAAAAGTTTGCATGTGGGAAACAAGAAACTGTGGTCAGAAACAATACAAAGAGTTGTTCTTTATCTACTGGATTTACTGTGTATTTTCAGCAGTGTTAATAGTCCTCTTTCAGCAATATTTCATCCCTCTTCTTAACCTGAAAGAATGAGAGCTTGTTGCAGAGCATTGGGATTTCCTGCAACAAAGTACAAACACAAAGTATATTAAAAACTGATTCTCATCGTCAGCAGGTCAAAATTGTACAGAGGAATAAAGGCTTTGAGTAGAATATCTTTAAAGTGTCTGTTTCATTATGATAACAGCATCCTCTTCTCATGATGATTTTCTGTAGTGTTATTAATGTTCGGTGCATCCATTTTTGCTAACTCGGGACAAAAAAAGATCTTATTAGAAACATTTGCATCTTCTCAGCCAAAATAAAAGCTGATACTGTGACATAATGTTTCCAGTGAATGCTGTTAATTAAATGAGTTCTTTTTATGACAATGCACAAACAGCAGACATGCTTCTGTGCTCACTTTCCTAAAATGCATAATGATGAGATAACCGTCATCTTCATGAACAGAATAAACATTTCATTACTGTAGGAAGAAAAGGATTCTGATATACCGCTGTGTTAACACAGTGTAGATCCTCTGGTTGTTTTCTATTGAAATATGTTCATACGGCTGCTTTGCATATCTGTCTAGAAGCTATCTGTGTTTTGAGGATATCTTTTTTATTACTTTTATTTTTTTTAATAAGTCATAAGAGAAAAGCAAAGGCCACATAGTTGTATTGCGTTCTCTTATATTTATTTCCGTTTACCAAGCTAACTTTAGCTGAATTGAAAACACAATAATGTTCATCTTTAACTGACTTTTCTTTGAGTTTGAATTTAATTTTCAGAAACATCATATATAAGGTTATACACCTAGAGGGTAGTTACATGAATATCTGAAAAAGCAATAAAGGAAGCAAGCATGCAGGAAAAAGAAATGTTTTGGGGTATAATTCAATCTTGAAAGTTCAACATAATGTAACTAATGTATTAAGCTTCTTAAGGATGTTTTTCAGTATGCTCAGACACAATTAAAACAATTCAGTACCTTCAGCTGTATGTACTTAAGACACAGCCTCAGAGTCCTTGCTGCAGTCTTTTCAGGAGATGAGTAGCCTCATCTCTCATTAATGTAAATCCAGTTTAAAAGTGTCCAAGTGTTCATATTAAACTATAGTTTAATATGCAAAAATCAAACTAGCCAACATTGTCCATCCCCATTACAGCTGTTCGGAAGACATAAAAAAAAATATGTTGAAGGGACAGAATATTTTTATTGTTTGTAAATGGTGTTTTCTATTACCTTTGATATTGTACCTGAATCTTGCAACATCTATGCAATAGTAATTTTATTTGTCAGAATGCACTGGACAAATAGCTTAATCAACATCTTGATCCCTTACAAAGAGTTGAAACAAGATCCCCAAAATGTTTTTTTTCACAATTTTAGCTTATGAAATAAAAAAGTTGCATTATTAAAAAGCAATACTTTGTTTTGCCTATTATTATCAGTTAGGATACAGCATCATAAGGGCAGTATAGAACACTCAAATATTTTTGTCTGTTTTTCAGTCTTTGCTAGTATATAGTGCTTTTCCAAATACCCTTTTAATTTTTGCCTTGAAATTTAATAAAATTTAGAACTTCAGAGATTCATGCAACCTAAACTTCAGGCATCTGTATAAACAAGTTAGGTGTACACACCCTTAAGATTGCTTGTCTAGTCAAGGCAACTCTAGAAGCCGCTTATTGGGAATGTAGATGGATTATGACAGTGCCTACATTGCTCCCAATTCACTCTAGAAAGACATTAGAGCAGAGCCTTCACTAAGATACCTCAGCTAAATATCTCAAATTAAATAGAGTGAATCTAGACTATGAGCTAGAACAAGAGAAAGCCAAGTATTGTATTTCTCTTTCCCAGGTACAGGAAGCACGCCCAAAGCATTGTGGTGTTCAAAACATCTATGCAAATTGAGACAATTTCATTTTCTTTTCTGAGTATGAAAGCTTTTGTGTGTGTGTTTGTTTTTAAATTTAATCTTTCTAAGCATGGAAGCAAATTTCTTTGAAGTGATGGGGACAGCTGCGTTTGATAGAACTGACATATATTTTGCCATGTCATTTGCTGTTTGTAAAAATGAAAACCCACAAATCTTAAAAAAAGAATGAAATATAGCTGACATAGAGGCAATGAAAGGGCTCTCTTTTCTACTCTGTCTTCCCAAGTCTGCAGGTGATAGATGGTAGCGTGCTGAGTATGCAGTTCTTCAATGGTAGTTGTATGTGTGATAAGAAATGTTATATAGGAATGACAAAATCAGTATGTGAAAATAGGCAGAAGGAGAGTGAAAAAAATTCCTTCTAGTCTAATAAAAATTCACAGATGCCTGCTAAGATTCTGAACTGTTGCACAGGTCAAACAGTTAGAGCACAACAGCTTATAGCATCATTACCTTTTCAGCAAATATCAGAAAGTCATAGGTAAAATTAGATAAGGCCCTTTACTTTGAAGGTAAAGACTATTTATAAATAGTTTGCTTGAATTTAGGGTACTTTTGAATTGAGTGTTCCACAAGATGAGTTGAATGGAGAAAACAATTTGATATGTGAAATCTATCTTCACAAGGCATGCAATTTTTGCAAACAGTTTTCAGATAATGATTGACAATAAGGTACTGTGAAATAGGAAAATTTTACACAATACTACAGGGTTTGGTCACTTTC
>WEIS01034344.1:1021-11613 GCA_013389965.1 Todus mexicanus | reverse complement strand
ACTGTCTTGACTTTAATGTTTGTCACTGAAAACAGGATACATTTTTTTCCCATAAGCCGACCCTATAAATAGCTGAATGAATGCTTTCACGTGTTATATCTGATGTCCATATCTACACATATGCACATGCTACCAAGCAAAAAGGACAACTTTTATGGATATAAATCCTCTCTATTACTGAGGCAGTTAATCCATAAACAAGAATCACTATTAAATGACAAAAAGGCATACAGCTATGATCAGTAACAAAACCCCAAACTAACTATTGCCTTCTGAAATATTGAATTTCTCTGAAAATTTAAGAGAATTATCATCTACGGTAGATTTCAGATTCAGAAGTAGGCTATTTGGAAACAACCTATTCCATAATAAAACGTGGCAACTTGGAAATGAGCTAGATAGAAACAATCATATTCACACCTGAAAAGTAGACATATGTACACGGAGGCTTATAAAAGTCAGTCATACATACCTACAAAAAAATGCCAGGGAAAAATGTTCCAAAGATTAAAAAGTAAAAGCCGGTATATTTGGAACAGTAAGGAACACTTTGAAATTAATTTTTAAAAAATCTAATCCTTCAGCTAACATAATTTATATCATCTCCATTATGCTCTCTTCAGCTATCTGAAGTAACAGCAGGAAGCATTTGTTATTCATGTCATGCAACAACATATAAAAATGGCTTTGGTCACTTGTGTCATTCATTTATTCTTCATTCTTTTCTAAAGAAAAAAAAAATAAAATCACAAACCATAAGGACTTCTGAAATAGCTCTTGGTATATATCCCCTAATAATACTTCAATATTTATTCTTGAACTTCAGCATGCCAAAATAACAAACATATTGTAACACTTAAACTGGGCAGTGCTGGAAAATTATTCTTTGTTAGGGAAATACGAGGCTTTTCAGATGATATTTCCTGTGACATTGGACAGTAAAGTGGGCAGACTGCATGAAAAGTAAGGAAAAGAAAAGATTTTAAATGCTGGTACACCTTCCTTTGGTTGGAAGGAATGCGAATATCAGTTTGACGTTTTGCACTGCAGGCTCTGTTGAGACACAACCACCCGATCCGCACACTAACATCTCCTGCGCCCAGCATTTCTCAAAGGGGTTTTAGAACTTGTGTTCCTATA
Organism: Todus mexicanus; assembly: GCA_013389965.1. Classification (NCBI taxonomy): domain Eukaryota; kingdom Metazoa; phylum Chordata; class Aves; order Coraciiformes; family Todidae; genus Todus; species Todus mexicanus. Next base: position 10,473 of record WEIS01034344.1, on the reverse strand, counting down.
AGCAGCATGAGTTGGGCTTCTTATCCATAGTTTCGTTTATAGGAAATTCCCAAGAAGGACAATTTCTTTTTAACAAGGGGTGACCTCCAAAGAACAGGAGATCGCTGCCCACACAACGACCCTGCAAAATCACTTCCCCAGATTCATGTGTCTGCAAGGCAAAACGATAAGGTGAGCTGCTCTGGAGATGTACGGCAAGAGTTAATTGCAAATCTGGTTTGTTACACTCAAGATGTACTGCAAGTATTTCATTAATTGCAATGCTTGAATCAAACATCCCGTGTGTTTAAATATTCAGAAATAACATTTGCCTCTTACCAACCCACACAAGACAATTTGAAAAGACATCAAGCTTTTTCTCCATCATGCTGTCCAATGATGAGGCGCAGAACAGAACATGAAAAGAAAAATTAGTTTTGACGTGACCATCCCTCACATCCAAGTGAAGCAAACATATTTTTGAAAGAATGTTTTAACTACTGCTTTCAAAACATGTTGGGGAGTAACATGTTTAAAGTTTACTCCATTTTAACTTTTTTGGGTGGAAGAGAGATTAAATGAAAAACTTTTGGTACCAGTTGCCTTTTGGTAACATATAAACACGCTTAACAGGCAAAAGCCTGCCTTGCCGTATGCTGGGGATACCCTCTGTAAAAATATCACTATTTAATAGTACATACGTAAATAAGCCATATTTAAGCATCAGATGAATGAATCAATCTTCTTTCAGTTTCTTGAACGTATTTTGAAATTTCCATCCTCTTTATTTATTTTTTTGTTTGACTCGCATACCAGTTTTCTTTTGTATCACAGTAGATTGTCACTGATTAATGTCATGATAATTATATTTTGAAGGCATTAGTAGGGGCTCCTGGGTGGGGGTTGGGCGGAGATTTCCACCAAGGCAGTTTAGTTTCAATTTTTTTCCTATGATGATAAATTACTCCGAATATGAAATGACTGTTATTTAACCTGTAGCAGAAGCAGTTCAGGGGAAAAGACCAGAAGAATATTAGGAATACATTAAGAAATTAAAACATTCATTCACCAGAGAAATGTTCAGCGCAACGCTTGGGGTTACTGGGTGCTAATGGTAATGAGAATTTAACTCAGTAATAGACCACATCACAGCTGAAGATCAACTGGAAGTGACAAGACCTTCTTTTTGACATCCTCCATACACTGATTTTCCACTCATGAAGGTGCTGATGCTGCTAAGCCTTGCATGGATTATTTAATAAAAATTATAAACTAAACTAAAAGCTAAAGACGAGCAGTACTCCAAAAGTTAAAAAAGCTAACTTTCTAGAAATCTTAAATCACAAACTGTCACAGCTGTGGTTATAAAATATATAAAATTTTATAGAGTTTATTGTTTTGGGTGCCTAGCATCATTTTACCACATGGTTTAAATGTTTTTGGGGCAAATTTGTTTGTTTGTTTTTAAGATTAAAGTGCTATTAATAATTTTTTTTATCTGTGACTGCAGTTAGTAAATTAGAAGTAATTAATTCTTTAAATTATTTTGCTTTTGCAGCTAAATATACCAACACGGAGAGACAAAGAAAGCATACACATTTTTAGTTATACTCCTAAAGAAAGCTTTACTCCATTATATTTATTTCCAAACCAAAGTATCTTAACATTCATAACTGTTCAATTCTATTTCTATTTGTTGATCAGCATCATTATCTATGTAAACTTTATTAAATATAGGTCTTAATGAATTATATTGCAAATTCCTAAATTTTTTTTGCATTCTATTGTTTACATAATGAATTTGATAATAAATATCCCAGTATGAAAGCTACGGAAGAGCCATTTGACATTCAATAATTAAAAACCCTAGCATTTAAAAATGTTTTATTCTTTATACAAAATAATATCATAAACCCCAAGGAAATATTGTTTAAAGTTAATTAGTTGAACTGCTTTCTCCTGATCACCACAGTTTTAAACTGTTTGAACTTCCTGATCTCAGTATCTTATGCTTAGCTCTGGAGAAGAAAAGTAAAATCTTTCCTACTTTAAAAATCCCTATCTGCATTCTTTTTAGTTCCCTTTAACTAGTTAGCTTACTGATTTAATAACCTGGAACAAGACAGAGATTCCTTTTTTCGTTTGGAGAAGGTTCTTGTTGAAAGCAATTTTATTTCTTCAATTTACTAGCCATAGATCCAATTGCTTTTCTCACCAACTCAGTGGTTTTGTTGTCTGTAAAGAGTTTGGAAGTGGAAGCTCTGGGGGCACAAGGAAATATAAGATTGGTGTTAAGGGGAAAACGAGTTGATAAATTCAGTCCTGCAGAAGAACACCAAGAAGCAATCAAATAGCTTTGGCAGGTCTACCGTATTTCCAAGGCAACAATGAGAGAACTGGTATAAATTAAGTAGATGAAGGTTGGCTCAGGTAATTGAAGGCTTATTATTATCATTAGAATTATACAAATAAAGAGTTTTAAGGTATAACTTTGGCAGAGGCTGAAGAGTGCTAGAGAATCATACACACAGTCACTTGACCATAACGGGTCCTGAAATTTACCACAGGTCTACCATTTAATGCAATGCAATGCTTGAAATACAACATCCTGTTTATTAAATATTGCAAGGCTATTTTTAAAAAATAAATTCACTGAACAAACAATTAGCAATACATTTACAGCATGTTCTAATCTTGACTCATTATTAGTCAATCAGTACTTCAGAAAGATACAACTGCCTTATTAAATCTACATTTACTGCAGATTTAATAAAACTTTAGTCGAAGCACTATGATGATTTTTGTTGCCAGACGGATGGAATAAAACTCTACTGTCCAGCAGGAAACTCTACATCAATTTCTAGAGACAAGTAGTCTCAACACGACATGATTCACTGTTACTAGAAAAAGTCTAGAACCACGTAGAAAACTCAAGACACACATACTGCTCACATGGAGAAAAGAAAATTAGTTTTAAAATCAGAATCTCCACCACTTTAGAGCTGCTGCACTTGGCTGTGGTATTTATTGTGTTACATTTGGCACTAACTATGTTTGGCTTTTAAAATAATGTCAACATTTTCCATAAAAATATGTTTGATAGCTTCTCTAACAAAAACGGGCAAGAGTTCCAGCAATAAAATGTTAAACAGCTTTTGTGCCTATGAAGACATTAATAGGGCAGAAATCATTTTAAATTATGTAATTCAAGCCTTGTAACTCCCAGAAGGATTTTAACATAGCCAGAATTTGTATTATTTTTAGCTGAGATAATATTATCTGAGCAATGGAGTCTGTACCAAAGCGTAGCTAAAAGTATCTAACATCGGGTAGGAAGAAACCTATTCTATTTTTTATGAACGTTTATTTTAACTCAACTTCAACGTACAAAACATCTGTCCACAATGCAACGTAAGTGCCATCCATGCAAGATCACCAAACCAAGTAAAAACCTGAAGATGTGATTTATAAATACACCAGCTAGTTGGTGGTTACACTAAAACAAAAACATAGAATACAAAAATCTCTGGAGGGAAACCAGGACTAGTCAAGTAAATGCAACTGCATCATTATTCCCACAGGGGGATACTGTCAGAGGCCTGAGGGCGAGTTAAATATCCAGCACTCAACACATGCCAATAGGGGTTGGACACAAATCACATTTATGCTTTTCAAAACCAGTCCTGTAACTCAGAAGAAAAGGCTATTTTCTGCAGGTGGCAAAAATGAAAAAGTTATATTGAAATCACCATCCGTATTCTGCAACTTTTATTTTTAAGAAAGTAAAGAAATACTGCCGTTACAGACTACTTTTCATATCTCACAAGTATAGTACAAGCTAGTATAGACAAATTCATCTATTTTCCCAAAACTGTAGCTATTTTCAAAAACATTTTTACATGAGCAAGTTTTTACAGCCCAGTTTTGAAAGGTTTAAAGTGGACAAGCTGCTGAATTCACAAATGTGTTATGAAAATTAAGGCCAAGATCCTAAATTACTTTACAGAGGGGATATATAAGCCATATACTGGTCTCATTTAATTTTTCATCAAAAACTGGCCACCTGGTATGGATTAGGCAGCACTCGGCAATATTACACAGCAGCTGGGAACACAACGTGAATACCAAATCCACGGAGCCCATGTAGCGGGTAGGGAGAACGAGGTGGGACATCATTGCACGGGCTGGGACAGGTCCAAGCATGGCCATGAGTGCTCTTTGTCCAGCCCAGACTGCCACAGAGTGACCTCTTGTGGGTCTCAAGATTACGTGTCATGCCAAAGCCGACGTTCACTTTCTCACAATGCAGCGCATCCCAGTGACGTGCCACACTGCGTACATTTAACAGACACTTGGTAATTTCGGGAAGCAAAGAAAAGCTATTTGTCACTTCAGGTTCTTAGGTTCGGTGACCTAATTCTCTTTAGACTATGACACGCGCACACACACTCCCCTACTAAATACAATTCACAGGTAATAGCAATGATTAATAATCCATATGGGCAGTACTCCACAGATGAGCACGTGGAAAAATTGATACGAATCGGCACAACTGTCAGACAGCGGTGAAAGAACGTGTAGAGATACCAGAGCACTCACTGATTTTAACAGTTGTGCTTCTAGGCACAAACATGCAAACAGGGAATCTTGTTGCACATTAGCAGGTTGTAAATTTCCAAATAAAATGCAATGCTAAAAGTGAAAGGTTGTTTGTTTGTTTTTAATAGTACATCTGTTTTATTAAAACAGCAACACCTACATATTAAGGCATGTCTGGTGTGAGGTGTCTGGTCACCTGAAATTTGAGTGGCAACAAAAAGTGTGACAAGAAGCCCACCCATATATTAGTGCATATACTGACTAGTACCTATGTGAGGCATTTAAGTCAATGCTTAATCCTTTCTATTTTCATATAGTGGGAATTTGTTTGCTAAAACTAGGAATATCTGCTGAAATCACCATTCTTTCCCACATTTCGCTTCTAATTAAAGCAATAACAACAATAAAAATAACAATAAAGCTAGGTTAATTCATCAACTATTTAATCTGCTGGATGCTACATACCCTGGAATGAGCTGGACATTCTTTAGCAAAGAAATTTTGTAATAATCTTGAGACATCTGTGAAAATACCGCCATGTTCCATAACATATCATCTTAAAAAGTGGCCATGAATTATGGTCTTCCTACAAAAGTCAATGTAAGGTTTAAAAAAAAAAAAAACCAACCCCAAAACTCACTTGAACATCTGTTCATATCTGGCGTTCGGAGTCCGTAGTACCCCGACGGGCAGGAATGCAGGCATTCACCATATTGCCTCATTCCTTCTCTTCGGAGGAAGAAGAATAACTTGTGTTGGCATCTGATGCACCCATTATCCTTTGAACAAGCTAAACAGCCTTTGCAAATTGGATTTGGTCCATAGCTAGCTGCAAAATAAGAAGATAAATTACACTTTAAGATCATTTGGAAATTATTTTGGCTGGAGGTCCTCTTTCCTCTAAAGCTTTACTTATCTACCGCACGATTACAAGTAGTTTTGGAAGGAAGGTTCTGAAAGTGCACTCACTCTCATACATCTGCTCTGGCAAGTGAATAAAAAGAAATATAATCTCTATGGTTTTAATTGCATGTAGGGCAGTTTAATGAATTTATAGACATTTAAAAAGATAGAGGCAAGCAGAGACCAAGCTACATAAAGTTCACCAGTATAATGTAAGTAAAACCCAGGTACTGAATTCTAGTTTGAAGCTGGGGCCGTAAGGAACATAAGCACTCAACTACAACAAAATATAAGAACAGCAGCATCCTAATATATGTACCTGGAACGATGTATCCATAGAAACTCAGCAACCACACTAACTGAATTTCTGACTTTTGAAGAGAGCAACATTCAGACTAAAGGAGTCTCTGCAGAACAGTTACAGCACCAGCAAAGTGTGTTCTCCCATAGCTCTCAGGGACCTAGAACAGCTCTCTTCCTGCAGTCTCTTCTTGGTCTTTCTAGTAAGAATGTCAGCACAATTATTTCTGAAAGAGTAACGGTTTGAACTTCTAAGAGCTTTTATCTGTAAGTTTCTAACCAAAATGGGCTAAAGACCACATGCATAGACACTATCAAAGAAGAACATGTAGTGCAACTACCATTTTAGGCCACCAGCTGCTGCGCCTCCAATTCTATTCTCTGGTTTTGATTGTTTCTTTTTTTTTCTTTGAAATTATTTGACTGATAACTGCAACACAAACGTTAGCTGCATCACTCTTTGTCCTTAAGAGCTTTTATTCTTCTGCCTTTCTGCAGAGTCACAGAACACTCCCTTGTCCCCATAGACTGTCAACTCCTTGGGTGCTGAGTCAGCACAGCAGGTTAGCAGAGAGAGGATGGCTCGAGACATTCCTGAAACCAGCAAATCTTTTCTGTTTTAAATATTAAATTGGCTACAAGATTTCACAGAAATTTGCCAGTTCAAACCTGGTTTAATGGAAACAAACAAAAATTACACAACAGAAGGAAAGTGTCAAGAGGTTTTGAATGGAGGCTACCTCATGACCAGCTGGCCAAAAGGGCAAGGACTATGTTTATTTGTTATATTTTAAAATATTTAAGAGTACTCTCACCCTGACAAGGTACTACGGTACATTTATCTTGTATAGATGGATAATTGAGGTTGTTCAATGGATGACTTCACCAGCAGAGCCAGGAAAAGAAAAAAGAAAAATCCCACCACCCTCTGGAACCAGTAGCTGATAAGCTTTACTCTCACCTTCACACATCTGCACACCACATTCCCACTCCCTCTCTGCTCACATCCCCCACACATGCCTCATCAAGTTCAGCACAACAGCATTCAGCTCCAATCTTGTACAAAATAATCCTAGTGGGTGGCAGGCAGGATGAGACGCCAAGCGATTCGGTGTGAAACAGCTCAGCCAGCAGGACACTTTCTGAGTGCTGGAATCCCCTGGCACCAGGCTCACCTGGTGATATTGCCTTGGTGGGAATAGCATTCTTATTCTCTATGGTGTAGGCAAGATTCTATCTCTTTGTTAACCCTTTTGTAATGACACACCCTAAAAAACCAACTGCCTTATACTCCTAAACCCGTTCCCATCTCCTGTTGCCCGGAAGACCTCAGATGTAATTTTTCCTACAGTTCATCTTGCAACTAGTCTCACTCACAATCCACATCTTCAAAGATATACAAGAAAAGAAACAAACAGATGATGAGCTAGGCCTGAGTGCATCCCTCATCTCACTGTCAGCAGGGATTGCCTATCTGTAACCACATCAAACAATATCTGACCATGTACCCCAAAGCAATTGTTGCTCAACACATGCTGGGCAATCCTGTAGACTTCTGAATTCCCTTCAATCTCACTCTCAGTTATTTCCAGCTTGTTCAACATTCCTCAGAAAAGCCTGTACTATAACAAAAGAATTAAAATGGAACAAAGGAAAAGTAAAGATGTAAGATAGCTGAATTTATTCACTGAAGTGATTTTTGGAGCTTGAATCAGATGGAATCAGGGCCTCATATAAAGCATGTACGTGGTTATGACCTAGGGCTAGGCCACTGCTGAACTGTGTGGATATATAGCTAAAGACTACTCTTCTCAATAGCATGGCTTGAGGGAGCAGGGATACAGCTCCGGAGCAGACACATTTTCAGTGGCCACATAGGTCTCAGGTACATCTTCCCTCACTGACCCCCATTAAAAGTCAGACTTCTTAGCTACAAAACGTGTCTCAGGTTGACTCTACTGTCCAACTTTCCTTTTTCTATGACTGCCCACATGTTACCTTCCTCAAGTACCTCTTTTTCCCTCTTTCTGGCAAGATGTCTTCGTTGATAACCCTTTGTCTTGCGGATCAATTTTATTATGCTGACACCTCCGGGCTTCAGCCATAGCTCTGTCCTAACATACTCAGATATGAAAAGGAGCTAACAGCTTAGAAGGATCCTCCATTATCCTGCACTATCCTTTGTTTAGGAGATGGATGGAAATGCATCTTTCACAGCTTAAGGTCAACACAATATTTATGAAAGAGTTCAATAATACAGTAATTTCCTAAGTTATATACATTTATCCTAAATTTTTTAATTGTGTTTAGGTTCCCCAAACCATCTCAACTCTGCTCCTTATCTACTGAGCAGCCTTCACAAATGACTTGCAATTCCTATGCCTGTGGTTTTTTGCCCTCTTATAGGAATGGTGTGAGATTCGGTTCTGCTCTGAAATCCCCAGATATGAGTTATTACAGGCGTGACACATGTACCATTACTTAAGTGAATGATTATTAAACTCACACATCAAGTTTGGATAGCAGAGTTCAAGATGGTCACACAGTTAATGGTCACATAGCGATAACCTTCCCTGTTGCTCTCCTAGTTACTAAGTTATAACAAAAAACTAAAAATGCACGATTTTTTTTTCTTTTCTTTCTTTACCACATAAAGTAAAAGAAAAAGTCACTGAAGAATTATACAATGGTAAGGGGACATAATATGATATGTTCCTCACAGAAAGGGTTATTAAACACTGGCATGGGCTGCCCAGGGAGGTGGTGGAGTCACCGTCCCTGGAGGTGTTCAAAAAGAGACTGGACGCCACACTTAGTGGCAGGGTTTAGCTGAGTGGTGGTGGTAGGTCATAGACCGAACTTGATGATCTAAGAGGTCTTTTCCAGCCTTAATTATTCTATGATTCTATGTCTGCTGTAATACAGAGAGTCAACTTGAGGAAAGAATGTGAAAACTTCCCACTGTGCTGCTTAGGCACTGAAGTGAATAATTTCCAGGTCCTTTGCATACAACAGCATACAAAGTTATTGCGTAGTGTTTATCACAGAATCAGTGCTCTTCCACATTGCTGTTGCTTACATACTTTCCACAGCTTCATAGGATGCATACTGACTTCTGTGACTCTTCTGTCAGTTCAACTTGTCCCAAAGCAGGGAAAATCATGATATGCTCTACTAATGAATTACCTGAACACTGAACACACATTTTAACAAATTAATTACCGTAGCACTGCCTCTGAGGTCACACAGGCATGTCAACTTGAAGATACCAACTTAACTTTCTCTTTGCCCCTATGTATGCAGATTATACTTAATTCCTACAAAATTCCCCCCATGCCAAAGTCTTCCCTTTCCACCTTCATTTAACATAGCAAATACAACGTATTCTTATCATACACAGCTTTCTCAACTCTCATATAATTGCTCTTTGAAGGAAGAAGTGAATGTCTCTGTGTTCAGCACAAACATCTATACATTTCCTTTTGAATTTCTTCATAACCTCTTCTTTTCCTTAGTGTATGAGACCGCAGGAACAAACAACAAGCTTACAAAATATGGTCAATCATATTCCAAGTTACCAGCTGCATCACATGCAATGTAAAACATCACACTACTCATCCCTGCTTCAACCCTGCCTGGAACATCCTCCTCAACTCTGTGTGCCAGGCAGG
>WEIS01034342.1:804-36412 GCA_013389965.1 Todus mexicanus | reverse complement strand
TTCCAAAAATCCTTAGTTGAATTTAATTGTGAACCTGGGACACAGAAAACAGATGTTTTTCCCTTCCAACTTTACACCTAGTGGAAAGGTTACTGGTCTTGATGAGCAAGTATGTTAAAGTTCAGTGAAGATGAGCTAGGGAAGGGGGATCTGCTTTTTGGAGTGGAGTGACTCGATGTTAGCGTGGAGGGCCGTGCAGATACAAATCTCTGTGTACATCACTGCTTGTTAAAACAGATTTTCAAATTGCCTTCCATTATGTACTCTGAAATCCGCTGCTTCTCTCCATCACTACAAGAAAAATTACGGTAAGTGCTGAAAAGTGTATTATTAGTTCTCTTTCCTCCTCTGTGGAAACTGTTTTGCCTCTCCCCTCATCAGTGGGATATAATAACACTGTATGATAATAATGGCTAATTTTTATCCTTAAAATGTAGTCCTTTCAGTTTGTTTTGAAGAAATTGTGGAGAAAATAAGCAGAGCATCTGGAAAAAAATGTTAGCTAGCAATGTAGCTTAAATGGATGGGGTGTTCTACCACTGTTAAAGCAACAGTTGGGAGGAGAAGTTGAAAAGTTTTTGGTTTGTTACTAACTGTTAGGCGGGCTTTACTCCAGTAATAAAAGATCTGAATTTGGAGATTTACACCAATGGGAGTATTCATATTTTCATATACTTGCGGTAATTCTGTATCATCTGGCGTAGTCATTCATAACATTCTCAAGCCTTTTTGCATTAAAATTGCTGACATGTATATTAGTTGCTTTCTTTGCTGTGCTGTCCTCTGCCCTCTCTGCCTCCCCTTTCTCTGAGCTCATGGTTCTCATACGAGACGTGCTGGTGACTGCTGGTACGATGTCTCAAGGAAATGCTTCTCTGATACACCATGACACTTATTACAGAAAATTGGGTGGTGATGGGAGAGTGCAGGCCTTGACATGTCCATCTTTGAGAGATTTAGTCTTCTCATCAAGGACAACTTGCTTTGCTCTCTGGATTTTTTGTTCTTAATTTGGCAAACATAATGCAAACATTGCTCATCGTAGCTTGCAATTTATATCCTCTTGTCACAAGCAGATGTTGCAGCAAAATAGGCTAATGGGTATGGTGTCAATCTGGCTGCTCTACTGAGTCGTCAAGTCACAAACAAGTTATTTAATCTCTCTGCTTTTGAGTTACCCTAGACCACCCTGGAAAGGAGAATTCCCTCCTCTCCTGACCCGCAGCAGCTCTGGCATAGAGGGACGGGCTGCCCTGCACAGATTTCTTCTCCCTGTGGTGCTACAGTCCCTGCTGTGACAGAAATGCTTGGCTTCTGCTTGGTACCTTTGGTTCTGGCAGCAAGTCCGTTGTGTTGAAATGCCACAAATTACAGGTGTAAACTCCACAAATGTTGTAATTTTGTTTCTAAGTAGCATAATAAGCATGGTGTGTTTGCTGTTTAATTGAGGTCTAGGACAGGCTATGAGGATACCTCTGCAGGCACAGGGATTTCCCCTCCAACATCACCTGGCTGTGAAAACAGATCAGTCCTCTCTCTACTGCCTCTGGCAGAGCTTGTTGCAGCCGAGGAGTCACCAGCAGCCTGAAACTTGGGAGACTTTACCCAGCACTGGTGTCTCACTGAAACCGTGGTCTAGCAACTCCTCCATGCTTCAGAGTCTCGTAGGGTTGATCCAAAGTCTCAGGATCCTTTCTGGGCCTCTGCTGAGAGGGAGTTTGGGGAAACTGCCATCCCTGCTGCCCTCCCTCCCTTCCTGAACAAGGGCACAGCAATTTGATAGCACACCCTTTTGGGTTGGTTTGGTGGTATCTGTTGCGCAAACTTCCTTTGTCTCTGGCTGCTTGGCAGGCAGTATAATTTATCCTTGTTTAATGTGAGGTATTAAAGCCTTTTGTGCAAATCTGACTGTTCCCTTTTAGACAGGACCGATGTTTAGTAAGAGGACAGGCAACAAAGTAAAGATAATTACATAGGTTGTCCTTCCTGCTGGGTTTTAACTAAACACCATCTGCTCAAAGGCTGAATCCCCTTTGGAAGGGACAGCGTTCCCCTGTTGGCCACTGAAGCACTTCTGGGGTTTTTTTGGTTTTGAAGTGGAGAGTTGCATTTGGGCAGTCTTTAAAGGAACATGGAATATTTGAAATAACACTTGTTTTGGGAAATACTTTATGCTGTTGTGATTTTGAGTCCTTATGGTGTAATAGGCACTATAAAATAAAGGAGCAGAATAATAGTTTTTTGAAAATCCAACAGTAAGGATACTAAATAGCTCTGAGCACATGCTTGTCCTTTACATCCAAAATTTGAGGGATACTCTCATTTTGAACACCTAAATTTACATGGCTGATCTCTTTTGCATATGCATCTCTTCCGTTTAAGTGTCCTAGAACAAGTAACAAGGATGGACTGTAAAAGCTGGATGGAAAAAAAATGCACCCAAGAAAAGCTGCTTCTGAAGGTGTTGGCGTTAACTGCTTGAGAATAACAGAAAGGTATCGTGCTGGGTTGTTAGACTTTATCAATTATTTGTAAACATCTTAAGAACTTGGTGCTGAGGAATCAAAGTTTTTTTTCTTTTACTGCTATTTTTAAACACAGAAGAGGCCTCTCTGTCAAGCAAAATCATTTCAAGCTTCCACTAGATGTGTTAGAAGGAGAGAATATCCTTTAAGGCAGTGGTAACTGCCTGTATACTAATACTTAAACCTGTTATTTCAGTAGCAGTCGTATTAAATTCATATTCTGTATTTGGTGGTGGTGGACTAGCAGTAACAATTGTGAGTTCTCTTGAAAGCGGCCTCTGATAGACTCCTGGGGTCTGTTCTGTCCCTTGGCTGGCTTAATAGCGGAGTAGAACTGCTCACGATACAAACTTCTCAGGCTGTCAGCGACGTGATCAATGAAGTTCACAGCACGACTCGTCTGTGAGGCAGGCCAGGAACTTGAGGAGAGCTGCGTTTCTGATCAGAGGTTGCCTGCAGGTTACAGCCAATCCCTTTTCATTAGAAAGGTGTGAAACCTCTTTGAACTCTTGCGCCTCTAAATAAATCCTCCAGCCTCAGTGGGGGATGTCGGTGAGCGTAAGGACTGGGTGGAACCGGAGTGCCTGGGGACGAGATGCGATTCACCGTATCGCAGTTGGGGTCAGCAAAGTCAAATAAGGAAATGAGAGAGAGAGAGTGAGAAAATGCCTGATAGTCCAGGCACGCTGGCTGCCAACATTAACCAGAGCGCTCCTGCAAAAGGATTTACTCGTTTACTTTGCTGGATTTGAGATCCAGTATTTTGCAGCACTGGAAATTTGAGTGTTTAGTGCCTGAAGCAGGATTATTTTTTTTTTTTGGAGGAAAGATGAACCCCCTGTACCTGCTGAAGATACTCGATGAGAGTTTTGTTATGATGACTCTAATGAGGCTGGGAATTGATTTCACATCTAGTTCCAAATTTCTGGGCTAATTCTTGGCTGCATTTATTCTTGTTTGACCTTCTGAAGTCTGGAGGAGGCAGCTTTGGCTCTTTGCCTTTATGTCAGCATTAGTAAATACGTCTCTAAAACTTCTTGAATTCTGGGGAGTTCAACAGCATAGTTTAAGCACAAGGAATTAGAAAATCACTGACGCACCTGAATCATTCTGCAATTAAAAAAAGAAATCCGTAGTTTGAGAGAATTCTGGTGTGTTTTGTTTAGCTTGAAAGTTGACACTAAGAACCTCCTAGTACTTGTTGCAGTTTGGGGGAAAAGGTCTAGGAAGGACAGATTGCACTCCGGGGAACAGTGGAAACAATTACATAATCAGGTTGTATTTAATAATTGTTTACAAATAGGCATTGTCTTAGTTCTAAAACTTGCTTAGCAATTGTTAGCTCACAGCGTTGTCATGCCGGATAGTAAAATAAATGAAGCTGAGCTTGATTTAGATTTGGTGTTTTATTGTGCTATAACAGATGAGGTGCCTGTTCCTAAAAAAACCAGGAAGGTTTTTGAGGTCTTTGAAAATAAAACTGTAAGGGAGAGGTTAGAAGGGAAAGGAATGTGTATGACATATTCACTGTCGACAGCTTCTGTGCAGAAAAAGTGTGTTCCCCGATGCTTCTGCTGTTGAACAGAACAGTCCAACGGTAACTGCGAAGTAGAAAGATCTTTAAACTGACTTGGGATTTGAAATAGGTTCAACAGGATCAACCAGCTACCACAGTAACGAGCAGAATTCAATGATACAGAAAAATTCTTGTGCTGGAATATTAAAAGCTGATCTCCAGGTAACTCTTCCAGATTCAGCATCAGGCGAGAGGGGGGAAAAAAAAAATCAAATTAAACACTAACACATTTCTTAGACTTGAGGTGCTAGTACGAAATGGTGACAGTTCTCTTTGAATGGGAGATCTCTCATGGGAACTTTTAGTCCCTTCTATGCTACGTCACACCAAAAAAAAATTCCTGGCACTGCTCGTGGCTGGCTGTCTTCCTTGAGGCGGTGACTAAAGCAGTAGCTTTTGAAGATCTTGTAGCAAAGGCCTAGCATTTGTGTCAGCAAAAGAATTAAGGCCCTGACTCCTAGACCTGGGAGAAATTAGGAGCCTAAATGCCCAGTCTGGGCCAAGTGCTCTGTGATGCAAATCTAGGTTGTTGGTCTGACAGGAACCTGGTGGATTTTTGGAGTGCAAAATGCCGCCTGGCTCATCAAGCGGGCTGAACGTTGCTCAGAAACTACACTGCCACTTACTCACTTGGCCAAACTTGTTTACAGGAGGCTGTTTACTATAGTTCTCAAAAGCTGCACTACAAAAGCATCCTGAAAAATCCCTCTAAGCCCTTTGCGAGTGAAGTTTTCCTTTCTCATATCATCAGAAAATGCTGTGTAAGAGAAGACTTGCACCTGCTGTTATCTCCCATAATTATCCTGAACTCGGCACTGGGTTTTGCGTTCCTATTTTGAAAAGCCATCTTGCTAAACAGATGTGGAGAACATTCCCTTTGGAAGAGGAAATGAACAGCAGTGCAACTTTAGGGAAGCACCGGGAGCTTGGCATGCCCTGTATCAGCTGGGAAAGCAAAAGGAGGAAGAGAATGGAATACATTAGCGTGGTTTTTGTCTGCAGAATACTGACTTGCAAATCTGGCTATGACAGAGGGCAGAATCTCTCTAAGTCTCTTTCATGTACTATGAATCACCTGAAGGGTAGTTGGAGTCTTTTCTGAAGGAATTTATCTTACATACCATTTCAGATGGAATAGTTAACCAAAGGAAAATACCCTTGGCTTGCAAGCATTTGAAATAAGTGTCTACAAAAATAGACAGCAAAGCCGGGATACTGCAACCAGAATTGTGCATGCTGATTGCCAGGTTCTGAGTCCGTTTATAGAAGCTGGCAGCCTCGCCTGAAAAAAGAGCCAAGTAGTTGGTTCCAGCTTTCGAGAAAGCAGAGAAAGCAGAGAAAACAGAGAAGAAAAAGATAGAGCTCCTGTTTGGATTTATTACGTATGATTAGACTGAGGTTCACAAACCTCGGGGCCCTTTGCGTGGCTTATGCTTAGCGCAGTTACGCTCAGGACACGAGGGGAGGGCTGTGAAAAGCTGGCTGTCAGTCGTTTGCCTGCGGTATCGGTTCTGGAGCCGGCTGGGGACTGCTTAAGTCTGCTGTTTGATTTAGTCCAGGCTTAGCCCAGCCAGCAGGTAAAGCCGCTGCTGGCTGCCAAAGCAGGAAGGCCAGGAGTAGTAGCAAAGGCTGTGCTGGTTACGTGCAGGAACATACTACATCTTGTAGAAAAATGCCTATAGCAAACCCATCCAAATTTGCAATATCTGAATGGCTCAGCACAAAACATACAAACCGTCTGAGTGGCAGGATGAATATGTTTGGGGAGTGAAGGGAGGCAAAAAAGACCTTAGTGGGTTTTTCCCCCCAGTCTTTTTCAAACGTGTCCAGTAGAAATACACTGCAGGGCTTGTCTGTGCTTAAACTTGCCTGGTTTAATTAAACGGATCGTTATAGTTGGGTTTAATACCTGAGTGTGTGCGTGTATGATTTTGTCTTTCTTTGTATGAGCTTTGCGTGCCACTGTAAACTACAGACCAGCTTTAACTGGATCAACAAATAGTGCCAATTTGGACTGAGAGTCCAAATTGCAACAGACAGCAACCAGTCTTTCATATTCTTTTACTTAGTATACATGTAAATGTGTTCCCAAAATAGAACATATTGTGCTGACAGTTCATTTGGGATCATTCATGACTGTCTAGAGGTTTGGTCTGAAATGAAGTAGTAGGAAGTCTCATTCTGTCTTGATCTTTGAGCCTTTTCTTGATTTATGTTTGGCCTTTGGGAACCAGGTGAAAATACTAGACTGGAATTCCTGGGAGAAGGAATTGCTTCCTCCAAATTGTTTATTTAACTATCTGTAGTCTGTGCGCATATAAAGCGAAGCAATCTAGAACATATCCTTGATTTATCCTCCAGCATGAGACTGATAGCGAGATCGCAGATACTGGCTGCTGCTTGGCAAAACGTTGATCATGATGTCAGAACAGGACATGCCCCCTCATATTTATTTGTTATATATATATATAAAAATTGAGAAAGAGGTAGTTTTATTAAATGAAGGGGCTTTTAAGAGAGAAGAGCAATCATGAATCTAAATAAATGATGCAAAACTCCACTAAAAGGGTGCTAACATAAAAATACGAGAGCAGAAGCATAGGCTGTTTCAATGCACTGATTTAGGTGTGTGAATCCATATAAGAACAAATGTTTAGACAGAGCTGGAAACTTCTAGTCGCCAAGAAGCTTATTCCTTGTGAACAAATACAGATAATGTGAAAAAGGACCCCCTGCTTTTGAGCCTTACAAAGGAGGGACTTGTATATGCAGCAATATGTATTTTTTTCCTGTTTTTACTAACGCATTTGTGTCCCAGTGGTAATGACCAAAAGTACCTAATACTTTATATTTCAGGTACAAAGTGGCAGATGCGCAGCAGGTTGTGCTGCACCCAAGGATAGAGTAGGATAGATGAAAGTGAGCAGTAGTAGCAAATTACTGTATCTGAGTATGTGGGTGATATGAGCAGAAACATTTCAGCGTGTAGATGAGGAACATCTTATCTAGATGAATGGGCTGCTTTGACTGGAGGCTGTTATTTGCTTTTGCTTGTTATATATTTAATGGGCATTTCAGGAGGGAAATTGAGAGGCAAGCAGCTGTGAAAGGTCTCTCTTTACTTTGTGTTCTGAAATGAACTAACCTGCAGGCCCAGGTTAGTCTTCCAGCACTGAAACGAAGAAACTTAATTACAATTACATGTAATTAAGCAGCCATTTCTTTATTGGCAGGGTTGGGCGTCACAGAGAACTCCACCGTTTGTGCGCGCCCTTTGGTCAAATCTTCATAACGTTTATCCTTACATTAGATGCATATTCATGAAGAAGGAGTGACTTAGTCTAATTAGTTCCAAGAATATATTTGCATAAGTCTGCCCTGGGTGGCTCATGCGTTTTGCCTCCTGGCGGTCATCTCGAGGGTCTTCAGTGATGAAGGCCGTGTGTCTTCTTCATGATGTCCTCTTCACCTTTGATATATTTTGCTGAGTTGCCAGGCTTTGTTAACTGCCGAGCCAGTCTAAGCTGGTTTTCGGGTGGCTGGCAGGTTTCGCAGACGGCGGAGTTCCCATTTCCAAGCTCATACAGCTGGTTAGTTCCTATTATCTACATGCTAACTAAAACAGAAGGACAATTTATCATCTAAAGGTAATTTGTAACCTAGATTCTTATCAGCACCATCAGAAATCATCCCTTTTCTTGTGATGAAAGAGAATCAGGAGTAAAGCTCTGTTCCTTAGGAAGTGTGGGCATCCAGTACTGATCACTGCTTTGGAAAGGAGCTCCACATTTCGCTTCCACACAAGGTAACTGTGTACCCAGGCTGCCTCTGTGCATGCAGCACTTGGAGCAGACCTCAGCCTAGGTCATGGAATGCAGAAAACAGCTGGTAGGCCTATAAATAAACCAAGAGCCTCCTCTCCTAAGAGACTTTTTTAACAGATACACTGTAGAAATGAATTGTCACTTTAGCTATTGGTGTTTAAAGTTAGAGTGAGTGTGTGGTAGTAACGGGATTCACGTTCTAATGCATGGAAATCACACCGTGGTCAAGTTTCAGTCTTATCGTGTTGGTGTCATATTATAGTGCTGCAAGAGTTAAATGTGTCAGCCTTTCTGCTTCTAACCCCAGAGTGCCAGAGGTTTATATCTTGAGTAAAAAACAAAACTCTACTGGATTCAGTCAAAAACATCTCTATGCACCAGTGATTTTTGTTGTTGTTTTTTCAATCTCTTGTCAAATGCTTAAACTTTTTTATAATTTAACAAAGCCTCTTACTGTGGGAAAAAAAAAAAAAAGAGACTTTGATTTCCTGGGATGTTTGGTTTTCTTGTTTTGGCTTTGATTTGGGTTGTTTAGTTGCTGTTTCTTTTTCCTTTTTCATGTGAATCCCCAGAGAAGCAGCAGTAGGAATTGCACTGATCCTGTCTGCTCGCTCAGTCACTGGTGACAGCTTCTCAGTGCCGAGTTTGGGTTCTTCTGCTCAGCCCTTGGCCGCTTGCACATACCGTTGCCAGGTAACTACATGCAGTTTTAACAATTAAGTAATATGAGTGTTTGTCATACAGTGGGCTCCTGTGGCAGGAAAGGGGCAAAAGCCCATTGGGCATGTGATTAGCACCCAGAAGTTCAAGCACCTACTTAATGAAGATAAATCAATCATTTAATTAGCCCCCAAAACAAAAGGCTTCCATTTTCCATTACATCCAACTCATTAGCAGACAGATAGCAGCCCACACTTAGCCAAGCTGTACTCACACTACTAGAAAACCAGCAGTTTTCCTCATCTCGGAACAGACGCAGGAGCTCTGAATTGCAAGGGCGATTTGCTCAACCCCAATGCAGCTCTGTACCAGCCTTGCTGAACCTNTTTTTCTCAATTAAATAACAAACAAAAAAACCCCACCAACCACTAAAAAAAGTAATTTAACCATAATGACTGTTCACCTCGGAAAGCTGGCAGTGACAGTCAGGTAGCAACCCCCTGTAATAAGTAGCCCCTCTGGTTACCCCCATTGCTGGAACACCAGGTGTGCCTGAGTCCTGTAGAATACAAGCAGCCCTGGGCAGGTTTTAGTTGTGAATGTCATGCCAATAGCTCAAAAAATTGTTTTCTAAGCTTTTCTTCTCAGTTTAGCCCTTTAGTTGTTTCTCAGAAAGCAGTTTACCTGCTAGCAGCTGTCTTCGGGGGTGTGATTTCTTTGTTAACAGGGTATTTAGCCTGTTATTTCTCTGACAAAAGAGCCCCCCCCTTTCTCTGATATGACCTCTCTGTGTCAGAGCTGTTAATGAAAGTACTTTTCTGATTACAGTCCTTCTGCATTGGCTAAAAGGGTTTTTCAAATAGTATAATCTCCTTCCAGCAAGGAGAGGACAAAAATGGGCCACATTTCTCATGGCACATTTTACTGAGGAGGGGGAATTGCTTAGTTCTCTGCAGCTGGCTCCAGCCAGACTTCTTTCTGGGACAGGTTCCCTGAGCAGACCCTCTGCTGAGGCCAGCAGCTGTTGCCTTTCTTGTTTCTTAGTGAGAGGATATTAAATGTTCTCCCTGCTGGTCCCCAAACAGAATACATGCATAGTCAAACAGTTAGTAACCGAGGATGGTAGCGAAGGGGGTGAGAGGATGCTCTATTGATAAGGGTAATAGGCATCTGCAGGCCTCGAGGGAAACTTGCCAAAACCTTTTTCTGGTAACCACAGGGATTATCTAAAAATCAATAATAAAGGCGGTAACTAGGGGAAAGGAAAAATAGGTCTTCAAGGGAAGCCAAATTCTGTAAGTGCTGGATGAGGGCAATCATGGCAGGATTTAGGGTAATTGTAAAGCAAATCAGATTGAGGAAAATTGTTTTAAAAGGGACCCATAGCTGGCCATAAGGACCATATGTTCTTTCTTGTCTCTGCAGAAATATCCCACTTCTTTAACATATTGACTTGTGTGAGTAGCTGTCACCGTCTTGATTTTTAGCATCTCCAAATATATTTGTAGTAGAAATTGTTCTAAAAGAGTACGCTGGGTCAGTCTTCATGGTTTTAACCTTGTCCCATCTCTACTAGGCTGTAACGCTTGTACTTCTCTATAATGTACAGGAACATTGGGTAAATTTCCTGGAGTCACTGGAACTCTCTCCTTTTATGCCAGAAGTGATTTTGGCTCGTCATCTGTTGCTCTGTGTTCCTCTCAGCAGAAGGGCTGTAGTAATGATGTAATCTCTTCTCATACCACCTTAAAATGCTAGTTTGGGGTGTGTGTTTTAACACTTTATCGCTCCAGAAAAGCTGTAGTTGCTCTTAATGCAGCAATCTTATTTTGTCTGCGATGCTGTTTAAATTGAGCATATCAGCTGTTGAACAGAACTCTTTAATTATGTAATTAAACGCTGCCTATAAAATTGAATCTGGGTAGGGCTTCAGAAACACTGATTTCTGTTTCATGTCCAGGGGCAGGATTTTTACTGAACTTATTTCATTGTGGTGTCCGGGGACACTGCCCTTCAGGCTCCCACATGTTTAGATTCAATCCATGAAAAATACAGGAAATCATTCTGATACTCCTAATAACAAGTGACCTGCAAGGCATATTTGTAGCCTTTTAAATGCCTACTTCCATAGACTAAGTGGGAGTGTTTGCCCCACAGCTGCTTTATAAAAGGTTAGACTTAGTGTTTTGAGGGTGCACAAGTGCCAACATGCTGTTAAAAATCCGTCAGTCTCACTTCCAAGGAACAGGGAATCGTGTGAAGTTTTTTTCTTTTGTTTTATTCCCGGCTTTGTTCTTAAACAATTACGTGATATTGGGCAGCTCTGTATCGATTCTAAAAAAATTAGCAACTAGAAGTTTGAAAACAAGCTGCTGTTTTCCCAGACCTGGGCCATTAGCACTCTTTCTGTCCTTTTTCTCTCCTCTCTCCCTCGACGCTTTATTTGAAAGGTTACTGAATGCAATACATTTCAGCCTTCCCTTAGCCTAATGCTTTCCGTTTTGACTCTTCCCTGGCTTGCCATGTCTATCCTACAATAGTGTTCTTATCTCCTTTTTAACTAACTCCTCGAATGAAGTGCTTTTCTGAAGTCCAGTCTGGTAAAAAAAGTGATTCTCCTAAATATAGGTAATAAAGTAGATCTAAATTAAAACAAGTGCTGGGTTAGCGGCGAACGGGTCTTTTACAAATCTGTGCTGCTTTAGATCTCATTTTTCACACTAAACTCGGTATCTTTGTTTTTACATACTACCTATCTTTAAACTTTGGATGTAATCAAGCCTGGGTTCACAGATCCAAAGCTGATTGTCGTGTTTTCCTTCACTTCTTAAATACAGAAGCAATATTTGCAACTCCTACAATGTGATGCTACTCCCAAATTGTTCTCACTGTTTACTGCAGATAGTCATGTGGGATTTCAAGGATTTATTTCAATTTTGAAACCTGTTTATTTCCATTGCTTATCTTTGCTCTTTACGTAGCTTTATTCCCGCCACCCTGGTTTCAATTCTACGTTCCTTTAGCTGGTCTATTAAAAGTGTGAAGAACTTATTTCTTATCTTCGTAGTGTGCTTTGTGAGATCTAATGTCTTTGCTACCAGAAAGCCTTTTATTATCACGCTTCCTTATCACTTTAACCTAAACTGATCACTTTATCATCAGTATACCTAACATTTATTATTTTCAGCATGGTTATTTATTCCATTTGGGCTGGACACTTTCCTACATTTTTATTCTGTTCTTGTTGAGGATACAACCTTGAGATACTTTGGAGTTTTTAGTCAAGGACATTTCAAGCTTTCCACTTCTGACTGTAGAAATTCTTTCCCTTACATTATAAACATTAGGTGCATTGATTTCCTCCTTGATTGCGGAACTTTAGGTAATGTATTCTTCGTTTTATCTATTCAGATTCCTTAATTTCACGTTTAAGGTCTAAATTGCACGTAAGTTTTTGAAACCAGACAGCTGGATAGAAAATTACTCACACAATTTTACAGGCATAGAAGTGTTCCCCTCAGTGTTTGTTACAGGATACTGTTGGCCTAAAGGACATATTTTATTAATATGTTAGAAGAAGCCTTGAAAATGCGTATTTGTTTACTGAAGACCATATTATAATAAGGAGACCTGCAGGTATGTTTTGAATCTGGACTTCAGCATTTCCCTAACAGCAGGAATTTTAATAGAACGCTCAAGCATTAAGAGGTACTGTTCCTGTTAACAGGTACTGTTCTTAATGCCTTTTCATTTTCCCTAGGAAAGCAGTGACGATCCTATGACAGCATATGTGGAAATAATATCAAGTCACTTTTTATTTAGATTAAATTCACTGTGGTTCTGTAGCAGATATGAAACTTTCTGAAAGGAAACATGTCTAACTTGTAGTAGTGTCGCTCTCTCTGTGTAATGTGGCCAGTTCTAGAGAGAGATGCTTTCACAAAGTTGTCTTGTTAATTTCTAACAAGTTTATTTATGAAAGAAGTCTTTTACTGACCTGACCAGTAGAAAATCACTTCTGTGAAAAGTATATATCATGGTTTCACCTCTGTGGAGATTATATATTATGGTTCCATGAGGCATACTGGATTTTATTACTGTTACGCTGATGAAAACCTTCATTTATCTTCTGCTATTTTGGTTTTAATCAAAGACAAACTCCATTTTCTGCTCAGAAGAATCCAAAGAAAAAAGGGGTTACTTCAAACTCCAAATGCAAAAAAGGTAAAAGCCAAAGTTTTTGCCATTAGACTAATTGTAGTAAAGTTGTGGTTGGTAGTTATGCTTTCTGTTCTTCCAAGAAACAGCAAGCAACAACACGCACTGACATGCTGCTTGTGCTGCATTTGAGGAATGCAGTTTTATTCACTTCACGGTCCTATTTCTTACTTTTACTGGTACAAACTGGAATTTATAAAAGCTCCGTAAGACCAAGGTAAATTTGAAGCTTAGTCATGAGGAGCAAGACTGTACAGAAACAAAAATCACCTTAATTCTGTCAGTTCTTCTTAATTTTGTTTTTCTTCTGCGCCTTCTTAATCTGTTACAAAAATCCTACTGTTTCCCTAATACTCTCTTCAAAAATAAGTTATTTTTCCTGTTTTGCTTTATACCTATCATCTGTTGATGTGGAGGATGCTGATTTTTCTGGGAATGAGAACAGTTGATTGAGGGACTAGCAGGCAGAGGAGAAGGAAAGAAGGAGGCCTGTACTTTAAACTCTATTTTCTTTGTGGTCTAGTATCAGGGGACCTTTGGCCATGTTCTCAAAAATGCTTTTTGTGATATAAAGGCATTTGCAGTTACGTGGCTGTAAGTAATGTCCACTCAGAAGGGAGACACTTGAACATTTGAGTTGCCTAGAGGGGGGAATTCACTCCCTGCCTTGTGGACTTCTTTCCCCGTTAGATTATAGCTTTTTTTAAATTATTTTCTTTTTTTTTTCTCTCAAGAATTCAGAAGCGATGCTCCTGGTGCAGTGGTGTAGGGATTGTCAAGGATATGCTGAAATGAGTCAAGTTGGACACACACCTACTTCTGGGTGAACAGATATTAGCAGAAAGTTAGGAAGGATGGAGAGGTGTTTTCAGAAGCCTGTAGGTGATTTCAGACTACCAGCTTTCTAAATACTTTAAAAATTCTGCCCCTGGCTTTTGTTCCAAATTAAATTATGGATTTAGTGTGTAGATTGTGAATCTATACATCACAGAAGCCTTGCAGCTTCCAAGTCTGTTTTCCTGTATATAAAAGGGAAAAAAAGGTTACATCATTACTCTGTGGATATTTCTTATAGAAACAAGTTTGCTAATATATGTAAAATCCAGTGTTTATAAGCCTTACTTTTGATAGTACTAGAGAGAGTAAACTGGAAAACAAATCCAAGTTAGTAACCCACTTCAAAGGTCTCGTCAGAAGGACCCACCGCTGAAGCAGTTCAAGACTGTCCAAACTGCAAAGAGGATAGAAGGATCCAGAATAAGTATGAGAAATTTGTTTTGCAGCCAGAAGAGACAGAGGCCTTGCAGAAAAATTGTGGAACTGAGAAGATGCAAACATGAGACAGCTCCAGACCAAGAGGATGAAAAGCTCTGCTTTCCTAAGCTAAGTCTTCTCTCTGTCAGCTGTAGAGGATTGTGCCTTTTCTTTTTAACTTCCTGGACTTGTTGGTCAGTTTAGGGTACGTGCCCTGTCCGCAGGTGCGGCCTTTTACTTTCTGTACCCCTAACGTGGTACACAAGATTTAGCAGTGACCTTGATCTGCACAGGAGCAAGTATAAGAAAGAGCCTTTCTGCACTCACAGTTCGTGGTAGTAACAGTAACCGTTGAGTGCTATCACTTCTAGAAGCAGATGCTCTCTACAAAAATATGCTGTTAACTTCAGAAAGAGCAGTGACTTAGAGGAGACTGAGATGAAAAGTAAAATCACTGAACAGAAATAATCCTGTTCTAACTCAAACCATAAGTCTTTCTGCGCAAGTGGTGCCTGCTTTCTCTAAACTTCTTAAAGAGAGAAAAATATGTAGATAACATAAAGCTTAAACATTTTTTCCTCTGCGCTTTCTCTTCCCACGTTGTTGTCCTTGAGCCCTCTGCCTAAAGTGGGCCCTCCTGCTCGCTCCTTGCTGCCAGTGCTATCAGCAGATTGCCACCTGCTGGATGTCCTCCACAGCGTCCTTGGGCTGTACTTGGAGCATTTACCTGCATCTCCATCAGCAGGAGTGGCAGTTTGGAGAGGGCAACTCTCAGTGCAACAACCTGATGCTTGATCTGCATTTCTTTTGAGGGTTTGTTCGCTACTTTAAGCTTTGTATACCAGCAGAAAGAAGGAGGAAAACTCTTCTACACATCTATTCTTCACCCCATAGGTGTTAGATGCACTCTTAAGAAGAAAAGAAGAAAATGAGAGAACACTCACAATTCTAAAACTCTCTTAATGTCTGGCAGTTAAATGATATTAATTATACATGTGTCTGTGTATTTAGAAACTCAATAAAACTCCTTTCTTTCTCAATAATCCAAAAGAACAGCTTGTTCTGTAAAAGGCGTTTTCTAACTATATACAAGTATCAATTCCTTTATTGACTGCATTGATTCTTTCCTCTCCTAATGCGCCCACTATCCTGCACCTCCTGATGAGGTGACTCTGACACAGAACTTTACATCTTTGACAGAGGGGATGAAGAAAACTGGTTTGTCCCCAGTGCTGTCAGTCTACAGTCACTGCACACTGAGGCTCTGAAACAACCAGTTGTTTTCATCATCCTACAAGTTCCCTAATATCTGTTGAATAGCACACCACTCCGTTTTCTATTTACTTGTTTTTCTCCACAGGCCAAATACTTTGAGAATGAAGGCATTCTGTCCTGGATATTCACCAGTGTTATTTTTGTCTCTGACCACAGATTTAGTTTGTTCAAAAGCTGATGAGCTTTATGCCTCTGTGGTGACCCACACACCAGGATGAACTCTGGGAGGAATTCAAGTGCAGCTGAGCTCCAGCCTTGAAGTTGCTGTTGCTCCTTAAGGGAGCGGTTTGGGTGAGTGTAACATCAGTCTTGAATTTTTAAACGTACGCCTACAACTTTTTATTTTAAAGGAATTCAGATGTTTGAAGATACTTCTAAATCACAGTGGGAAGATCCAGCATCATCGTCTTCAGGTGATAACAGGAAATGAGTAAACCTCTTGGCCAGGGTATTGCCCTGTGGTGCTGGGGAACAGGGAAGTGGGAAGGAATCCTAATGGAGAGACAGGAGGAGGGCTGGTGAAGAGCTGCAGTCTCTGGTGGCCTGCAGTTGAGAGATGTAGAGGATCCTGGGCATGAAACTTTGCTGCATATCTGGCAAAAGCTGGGTCCCTGTTGTATTCTGCATGGCTGGAAAAGAGAGGAAGTACTCAGCCTTATGGCATGATGTGTGCTGTCTGCCAGCAGCTTCCTTCTTCAGAATGTCATTAGCATTGACCTTGGACGGACCCAGGAAATGGGGAAACTTATCCATGATTTCATTAATATTAATGGGCTGGAGTTCTACATGTTGACAAGATAATGCACAACTTTAATACAGCCAGTTTCTAGAGCTGGCGGGGATTCTAGTGTCTTCCTTGTGAAAAATGCCCAGCTATAGCATTTATTTTCGGTGTTTAAAATGACTCCTGAGGGAGATGTGGGTGAAATCCTGGTCCGTGATTCAATCAAAGCACCTATTTCTCTTACTAGGACCCAGCCTTCCACATCACTTTTTCAAATAAGCTCTCAGACTCTTGAGGCTGAACAGAGAACATTTAAGGCGTTGTTCAAAATGGATGTGGAGCATGTGGTGTCTTTTTTTCCGCCTATGCAGGCAGCTTGGTAATTAAAGAAGGACTCGAGCCTGTCTGGAAAGAACTCATGATGGAGAGGAGGTACAAACCCAGAGGACTTCCATGAAGCACAGCAAGCTGGTTTCTGAAGTTGACGAGGTAAAATCTGAGTTTGAAAGAACAAAGAAAGGGAAGAAGGAAAAAATCTTGATTGTGGAAAATAAGGTGAATATCAGAGGAAATGTGGGTATTTTGGTGTATGTGTGCCAGTGTATGGCAGTTGTATTTCCAGTTCCGATGCTTACTCTGAAGTGTATTGACTTTTGAAGTATAGAAGAGAAAGGTGGCTTGTTGCTTGTTTCCTCTATTGAGAGAGATGAATAAAGGAAAGGGAGCAGGTTTTGCACCATTGAAGCTGTGGGAGGTAGAGGGTTTCCCTTAATGTCCAGTGGTGTTGAACAGAGGAACAGCTTTTTGGTTTTGTACAGTAAAAATAACCAGTGGGATCCTTTGGCATTCCCGTTAAGAAAGAAACATACAACCTCAGTGTGAACTTTGTGTTTGCTACAGTGTAAAGAGAAACGCTGTGTTGTGGTTGTCAGTGAAGATGCATTCTTAGTGGCAAAAACACTGGGGGAAGCAGTTGAGGCATCCTAGCACTTCCATGCTCTCCGGGGCTCTGAGATTCTTGGTCACAACACTTATGTGACTAAGGGAAGTAGGATAACTTTTATTTTTCGTCAAATTGTGAGCGCTGAATTCTCGCAGTTCCTGTAAAGTCAAAGATAGGGGTGTTGCTGGAAATAAGAATGCTTGGAAATGTGCTGCTGAGTGCATTTCTGCCACGTGTCCCTGTTTTAGCAAGCTGGGATCTGGCCCTGATCAGCAGTTGGTTGCTGAACCTGCCCCTCTTTATCTAGAGATTGAGATCTTCCAGTGAGTCACCTTTAGTTTCCTAACCTGTAGAACTCTCCAGTGCTGCAGGAATCGTCAGAGTTGTGCTCTAGGAAAAGATAAACCCCTGAAACAGCTTCTATTGAGTCCCTTGAAATCTCCAGTGGTGTCCCAGACACACAGGGCAAACAAAGCACGAGCTGCCGTAGTGCATTTGCACCAGGGTTTCCTGATTGTAAGTGCAGGGAGATACGGCCTAGAATGAACCTTTGTTATAACAATGACAAAAGATGCCGGGGTAAAAATCATGTTATTTCCTTTGGAAAGAAAAGAGTTCTATTTTTAGTTATTTTTGTCCTTAATCTTTCTATCTTATTCTACCAGTGTTTACAGTAAGAGCACAATACTTCTTGTTATGATTGTTCTTTGTGTGACTGGGATATAAGTAGACGTCTGGGAGACAGAGTCCGAAGAGCTTGTGCTGCAGGAAGTCCTGAAAAAATCTCACACAATCCCACCCATCCACCCCCTCATAAAAAAAACAACCCCGAAATAAACAACCCCCCCCCCCCAAAAGACTCATCGTTCCCATGTGGGAAATTATTATGCCCTTTGGAACGTGGCTTTTGGATCTATTCTCTTAGGATTCTTTTTTTAAAAGGGATACTTTCTTTTTTTGGAAAAATCAGATTTGCTTTTTTGGTGTTGAATGGTTGGTGGGGTTTCTCTTTCAGTCAATGGACCCAGACAGGTCTCTGTAACTGCAGAGCATCTGAGTCTTCAGGGAGGCTTTGACACTCACCTGAGGCTGATGTTGCTGCTGGAAGAGGCTGTTTTTTTCCTCTTTGCTCTTCTCATTTTTCCTTTGTGAAAACACAAGCAGCATGACTGGCAAGGGAACAGAGCCGCAAACTAAACTGAGAGAAAATTTGTAGAAATTTGAAGTAAACTGAAATGAGGAGTGGGGGGAAATAGAAAATCTCTCATTCTCTGTCCATCTCCTCTCCCCCACCTTTCTGAGGTGTGAGAGCGTGTTTTGGGCAGCAGTGTTGTCTCTTGCTCTCTCAATTTCAAAGGGTTTTAACCGGTGCTGGAAGGGAGGCTGGACTGCTTTTTTACACCTTAAAAATCACTTCACTTGTGTCAATACAAGGTGAGGTGGTTGCAGATCTGCTCTAGATAAAATGATGTACTGTAGATGTTGCAGACACACAAATGCTGTCTGTTCAGCCTCTTTTGTGGGTCCTGTAACTGCATCCAGGTGAAGAATTCCAGGGGCACGGTGGTGTAGCACCATGTGTCCTGCGTGGCTGCTGGCAACATTACATTTCATGCTAGTCTAACGAACACCAAAGATCAGACTTTGAAAATGACTGTAAAAAATGCCTTACATCAGAATTCTGGGAAAAAACAACTGTCAGATTCCTTAGGATTTTTGAAAAGTGATTTTTTTTCTACAGTTAGCAAGAAGTAAGAGATACACACTTTGGGATGTCCTTGTGTACTGTGGCTGAGACCAATTAACAACTTGTTGTTTATTTCCCTGCCTTTGCAAGCAGTCATCTGATCTTCCCTCCCCTTGTGCTTGCACCAGCGCTCACCAAAATGGCTGGAAAGAGCTTTTGTTGTGTGTTCTACTGTTTTAGCAATTTGAATAGGCCGACTGGGTGCTCAGGAGGACCTTCTGATCTGAACTTTCCAAGTCTTGGACTCCGTTCAATAGTAAGTGGCCAGGAGAGAGGAAAGGGACTTGCTCCCTTTCACTTGAAGCAAACGTCTAGTTCATTTCAAACTGTTCTGTGAACCCATAGGTCGGTTAAGAAAATTCTTACACATTCTCCACTTGGGCTTCCTGCCCCTTCAGCTGCCAGCGAGAGCAGGGAGTGGGAATTCCTCTGGGATGTGGCAACTCTGTCCTGGAGAGGGGAGTTATGCAGAAATTAATTTCACAGAAACATCTTTCAGGGTGGATTTTCTTTTCATTTAGTGTTAATTCGGGTGCGTTTCACAGGTAAACAGCGCTGAGCTCAGCAATGTGGCCTACAGTGGAGTTTGGCCCCCATTTTAGAGTTGCTGGCTCTGTTTTAGAATGCAGAGGGCGGACAATAGACTTTGGTGTTTCGTCTGTGAGATGTCTAAAAGAGAACTAACAAGCTGTTGAATAAAACTGAGCAACATTTCCCTAGTTACTTTTTATACAGAGTGTCCTTGCTGCCTCACCAGTGCTAAATGTGCCAGTGACTGTGGATAGTCTCCAGCTAATCCCACTTGGAAATAATGATGTCTGCAGCCAGTGCAAAGTGGTGTAACTGTGCAATATCGCTGCGCTTTGCGAGGAACTTCAGAAACATAAGCTTGGTGGATGGTGTTTTGTTTAGTATTAATGTATGAGCCTCTCTCTTTTGATAGGTAAGCACAGAGAACAGTTCACTCCAGGAGAAGGCGGAAGAGCTACAGAAAGCCCTTGAGAAAGTCTCCCTCGTGTAGCTTGGCCTCAGCTGGTCATGAGAGCCCAGCAGAGCTGCCAACTTCCCAGCATAGTCCAGTGGACGCTGGGTCAGCTACACAAACTGTAGAAGCACCATTGCTCCGCTCAGAAACACGTACAATCACTGGCATCGCTTCGTTCTTCCCCAGACTCCAAACTGTTGGCATGTGGTTGGTGTTTTTTGGCTTCTGAAAGCAGCAGTGCAGCTTGGCTGTCTCTGTCTTTAACAGCTTCATTATTTTAGGCATACGCTTCTGTGGTGAGGAATGAGTGTACACACCAGCTCAGAAAAATGTGTGCCACAAGTGAATTTGTGTGGCTGGTTTGAAGCTGAAGGCTGTTCTTGTG
The DNA here is from genome assembly GCA_013389965.1 of Todus mexicanus. Taxonomy (NCBI): domain Eukaryota; kingdom Metazoa; phylum Chordata; class Aves; order Coraciiformes; family Todidae; genus Todus; species Todus mexicanus. Next base: position 16,296 of record WEIS01034342.1, on the reverse strand, counting down.
CAGCATCGAGCTGCCTTGCAGTGGGAAGGGGAGCTGTGTGAACAGGAGGGCCTGTGTGCTACGAGGGGTGGCCTGCTGGTTCTCAGGGTTAGAAACAAGCTGGAGCAGGCAAACAGGTACCCAGCCAGCTACGCGAGGAGAGTTAAACTCAGCCTCAGCTTGCTAGGCCTGAATAGAATCAGCATTAACAAAGCATGAGAAGGAAAGTTTCCTCCACAAATAAACTATTAATCTAGTTAACGAGGAACATGGGAACTTCTCACTGAGGAAATGAAATGGACCAAGATTTAAAGGACGTAACTTTTTCTAGTCTTTGAAGTGGGCAACTCTGCAAATTTATTTTCTGGGGTTTTTTAAATTTATTTTTAAGTCTTAATTGCTTAATATTGCAGCTCTGACGTTCATGTGCTTCTGGTCTGATTGCCTCAGGACGTATCACAATTTTGGAATATTAAAAGGTATGAACCCGTCGATAGGTGTTTCTTACTAATGGCTATTTTGCAGTGGCATGATAAGCAGGCCCTTTGCGTCAGTCAGACCGACCTGAGCACTTGGAGATTCTGCTGGGTGATATTTGCGGTTGCTTTTTTTTCTTATAGAACTCTTTGAGTTCAAAACCCCAGACCGGTCGTTGTTATTTGATACGTAGCTGTTTGTGGGGCCTCTTCAGCATTAGATCTGAGAGCTCACTGCTTGACTAGCTGTGATGGTGCCCTTGGCAATTCCAGTAGCTTCAGGGATAAAGGTGTTACTGGACTGAGCTCACCAGAGCAGAAGTTAATCAGAATGAGGCACTCACATGAACATCTGTAAGAATCAATTTTTGTTTCTTTGCATTTACTACTTATTACAAATATAATTTGCTTTTATTAACTACAAATGTAATTTGTGTATCTCTTGTCCATTTTAGAAAATGAGGGATGGCGTGAAACCTGAGTTGAAAACTAGAGCAAGTTAACAGACCCCTTCATGAGAAGCACGTGCATCTGTAACTGTGGAAATCTGCTTGGCAAGAGTGATGATCTGAATAATGCAGTACCAGGAAGGTTTGTAACAATTCATTACGCTGGCAACTAGAATTTCCTCACTGTGTTAGGTACTTATTGTTACTTCAGTAACCTGCTTAATCGTACTAACCTTCTTACTGTTAACCTGCCTAACTATTGTTAGCAATCGGCTTACTGTTAGTAAGCCCGAACTATTAGTAGCAAGTTTTGAGCTGCAGAAGTACAAATATGCTTGGTTTTAGTCCCGTTGATAGCTGGCTTCTGCCGTACCATTTGTGTTGGTGAAATTAAACACGGTCTCAGTTACAACCTTAATTACCAGAAGAGAGCCCTGTTTCCTGCCTGTAAGCATCTGTCTTCTCTGTGCTGCAGCCACTTAAGCACGTGGGGGATTTTCTTGCGTGGCTAATCCCCTGAATACTGTTCTGAGACACTGATCAAAACTGACCAGCACTAAAAGGGTGAAGTCTTGCTTGTTCCTGTCATCTCCTGACTTCACCTCCTTTTGGCTGGGCTATTTTAGTGAGTTAGACTTAAGGAAAGGACTTGGGAACAAAAAGGAGGAAAAGAGAGGATAGGGGAGGACAGAGCTTGTGCTTGTTGGGCACAGGCAAGCTGTTTTATGTGCTCAGCTGTCTATGAAAGGATTTACTGAGTCAACATGATGTGCTTCCTCTGAAGCATGCGGAGCTGCCCAGTAAGACTGGATTGAGGATTTATTTCTGTGTTTGTGCACCCGTAGCACAGTGGAAGCTTCTTAATGCTGTTACTCCTTAATACAAAACTAATATTTAGAGCAGTACATCAGGTCCTGCAACTTTCTTTGTATCTCTGCAGTTTGCCTCACTCATGTGATCCCTGATTTCTCTGCTGCTTCTCCTGACTGCTGGGTTTTTTAATTATACAGTAGGGATGGGAATTTTCTGATACTATTGTAAGACTTAGTTCTGATCAAGCGTTCCTTAAATGCCTGAAATTCCTGTTGAAGAAAGGAGCGATTCTGAGTTTTGGTGAAGTATGCAAGGGCTTGATTTTTTTCCTAAAGCCAAGTAATTATCAAAATATTATACAATTGGAGGTGTAAGACTGAAATTCCACTGAAAGGTGAGGACAGGCATCACACTGTTTCTAAGTTTATCTGCATGTTTATGTTTATAAACATGCAGCTGCCATATCTTGCAGTAATGGACTAGGTAGCATCCTGGACAAACGTATTTTGCAATATAAAACTGATATTAGACTCAGATTTGTGGGTAACTGTATAGACATATTTTCAGAAATAATTTTTTAATACCTATTTTGATCTTTAGACTATCTGTTACCTGCAAAACTCAGGCAAACATTTTGCTTTCTGTCTTTCCAGAAGCCTGAGGATTCTAAACGAGACTGTAATTAAATCATTTCGAAACATTTTCTCCACGAGGTTGAATTCTTTTGTTACTCTCTGCATTTGGAACAGCTGTTAAAGGTAATGATGTAATCATTTTTTTCCTCAGAGGAAGAGAGAATGTAACCTTCTGCTTGATGTCACGGTAATTATGTACACAAGAAGATGGTTTTTAAAGGAAGTGGTACCATATACACAAAGAACACCTGAGAAATGCAGGTAAATTTGGGAGGTAAACCAAAAGATAGAAACACCCCCTGAAAGAGGGGTAATTGTCTGGCCAAAGCTCAAGGTGTTGTGTTCACAGTAGCAACTTTTCTTGCTCCCGTAGCCTCACTGTTGTCCAGCTGCGATTTGTGCTTTCAGAGCCTCTTTTTTCAAAGTTGAACACTGTTTTTTAGGAGTGTCCAGGTGGCAATTTTATGTTACCCTTCAAAATGGTTACTGACTTCCCTGAGAACCATACCACGGTTGCATTGCACCCAGAAAAAGCGTTATATCCAAAACCTCTGGCGGCTTTCTTCACAACACAGAAATGAAATTGTATAGACAATATATATGGGAAGTTAGAAATCTCTATATGTAGGCTTTATATGCAACCTGCCAATATTAACACTTTAGGACTGTATTTGGTGCAGGTTAGATGGGCTGAGTGCTGAGCAGTCACAGAAGGCACAGCATCTGGCTGAAACGTCAAGTAATTTTTATTTCTGTCTGTGGGCCTTGTACTTCAATTTGGTTTACTTTGCAGTGATGTTCCTTTTCCTGTGGAATTTGCTGCTGCTAAAAACATTACTTCTGATGTCCTTAAATCTCAGTAAATACAGATAGCTTATTACAGCATAGGTCCTACGACCTGATGACCATTTTCAGCCTGGGCTCACCAGGTGTTGGAGCCTTTCCCCAGCAACTGCGCTGCCTGCAAGCACTAAACTTCTGAAACTGGTATTCCCTTCCTGGGGTGTGTATCCCCTACAAATTATATACACTTGCAAGCTGGTGCCTTGCAGCCCAGCGATCATGCTGACCCTTCAGACTGCCTGGAACATCAGCCTTCTCCGGCGTGGTGGATTCACCTTATCTCAGGGGGAGCCTGTGGCAGATGTGAGCAGATACACAGCAGGGAAAGTTTAGCGCAGAATTTCCAGCCACAGCTATTGCTTGCATTCAGTATCATGAGAATCACTTAGAAACCCAGAATGGGATCTGTAGTATTTGTGGACTTACAAGAACTGTTCTTCCAGTCCTGTTGGAAATACTGTGCCTGGCACATCCTTCGATTCCATCGCCTTTTCTGTGATCTCATTTTGTGTCTCAGTATCTGCCGCTCAACCAGTCATCTGGATCTCCCTCCTTACAGCTTCAGGTGATGAATTCCCACCAAAGAAATTTTTTTCTTGCACTTCTAAATTCTTATTTAATACTACAGTCTACATGCAAAGTTATCCTCTTCTTCCCACATGGTATTTTTAATCTTTTTCTTGGATACACCTTCTCATTTTCTTTGCAAATTCTTGAACAGGTTTCTACTTTCATGCTTTGGCCACTAATTAAAATATTAAAGACAGAATATTCAATAATCTGTGAGAAACATTTCTGTGCATCTCCCTCCTGCTAGGTAGCTTCCCTGAAAGCAGCACTGATCATTTCTCCTTTAATGAGTTTCTTACCTTCTTTTATATCAGCTTTGGTGAATCAAATGACTACTTTTTTCTCCATGTTAAATGCATCAAAAATGTTTTTGAGTTCTACATATTCTATTCTCCTTTCCTGTGGCACTACTCTGCATCTTGGTAATGCACCAAAACCTTCCACCTCGATTTAGATTCTCATGTTGAGGTTATTGGTGTTTTTCTTCAAATGATTTTAAAGTAATTTTCATTTCAGTGCCATCATCTTATTAGTTGTTGGGGATTTTTTTGTCCACATTCTAAATCATCCTCCTGGCAACAAATAGTCAAATAATGACTTGGTTTTTAGGCCAGCCTACTGTTGATCTCATGACAGCGAAGTGTCCATGCCTCTTACTCCTTGTTCAAAGAATTTTTCACTGCTGTTCTTTGATTGATGAGGTTTAATCTATCCTGACCTGTCTCTCCCCCTTTTTCTTCTCTCATCTGTGACTTTTCTTTGTTATTTCTTTCCTTTTTTAATTCCTTATTGGAACACTTATCCCTTTCTTGTTTGTAATGCAGTTTTTGAACATTTTTTTTTTACTTAAGTTTCATGATTCTTCCACTTTGTAAATGTGTGCTGCTCAAAGTGATTTCCAGAGCTGTTTCCTTTAGAATCTCAAAGTTTGATCTCTCATATCTTTTCCAAATTAAAGAATCCTACCTAGTATATATTATCATATGAACACAAAACTACCTTCTTGTCATATGAAAACCATTCTTTTTATCTTTGATCATTCTCGTTGTCATCTTCCAGTTACATAATAAATCCCTTTTAAGATGGGAGGGTCAGGACCACACGCAGTATTCAAGATGAAATTGCATTTCTTTGGTGCGTAGTATTGTATAATTTAGGAATATGTTTTCCCCTCACATGCATTTATTTGCACTTATTAAAACTAAACTGTATCTGTTCTATCTTTCTCATAAGATCCTTCAGCATTGTTTTGTTTGCAGTTAAGTTTCTTTTTTTTCCCCGACATTGAATAACTCTGTGGCCTCAGCAAACTTTTTGGAACAGATACCACAGATCCCTTCTGAGTATGCTGAGCAGTTTAAGTCTCACTGAATGTCTGCTGGTAACTGCATTCACACTGTGAAAATCGACCATTTAATAGGTTATTAATTCATGAAGACCTTTCTTTTCCTAGAGTAAGGTTGGATTCTTTAAGACCCTTTGTTAGCAAATTGTGTCAGATACTTCCTGGAAATCTAGGTAAGCTGATCATTTGGATCCCCTTAGTTCACATCATTCTGCTTGCATTTTCAGAAGTGCTAAAAAAGCTGAGGCATAACCTCCAAAAGCTGTTCTAATTATTTCTTGTTATGTTTATTTGTGTATATTTACTGTGTTCTTAGGTTAATGTAGTAAAAATGTAGTAAAAAACTCGATCTAATTTATCACAGGTCCCCAATGCCGCCTTCTAAAACCTTTTAAAAAGCATTGGTTTTGCTGCTTTCTTCCGGTTCAAAGGAGTTTTAATAATATTTTTACTTTCTGAATAGTTCAACCATTATGTATGTTCTATTAGAACGCTCAGCTGAGTACTGTCAGATCTTAAAAAGGGATTTTGTCTGATTTGAAACCTCTTCAGATGCTCTAAGAAAAACAATTTTAATTCCTGCCTTCTTTCAAAACAAATTTAATTTACTGAAGAGGCAAATAGCAGTAAAACGAGTTATGAATTCAATACCAGATCGTATAACTCTTCAGAATTCTAGAATGCTGAAAAGCACAAGCAAATCAACCTTGAGTTTGTATTTTGGGGTTGTCAGGTATTACTGGAGATTTCAAACATTTCCTTGTGAAATAATGATTAACACTGCACTGTGTGACATATATACAATGGGCATTTTATTAAAGTAAAAAAATAATAATTACCATTTCTATTAGTGATTCTCACACTTCATAAATAAATAGAAGTACTAATGACAAAAAGCCTTCCAAACATTGTTGCGCAGTTTCTCAAAAGTCGAAAGAAACAGTAACAGAGTCAATAATAGTAGAAGTTACTACTGATATCAAGAAGAAAAAAAACCCAAACCAAACCCACCCAAACCTTCCATTTGCATTCAAACCTTCCATTTGCATTCTTTGTTGTGGTTTTGAAGTCCTGAGTAGCAAGTGTATGAGCAAAGGTACAAAAGCATCTCTTTCCAGACTTCCATGCACCTAGAGTTGCTGGGCTACATTTTTGTCTTACATAGTAAGATTCTCTCTTTCTGGTGTATTTTTACTGTAATTTGAAGATTAACAACAGCATTCGTTACTTTGTTATGAAGAATGATTTTATGTGAGGGCGGGAAGAGCTCTTCAAAACAAAATGGATTTGAAAGAACGGTTTTGAGGCTCTGTTAGATGGTAATACAAGATCAGCAGCATAACGTATTACTCTACTGACTTATTCCTCTATCTTACTTGTCTGTAACTGTTCAAAATCTCTGTGAAAGGCTGAGTGGCTGCTCTCAGGGTGTTCTAGGCTTTTTCTCCTCTACAGGGAGAGCCTTCAGTGACTGGAATGCTGTTAATATTTTAGCGGGACAAAGTAGCTGAGTTGATTATAACAGCTTGTTTCCTCCAAGAGCAGTAATGTTTCCTGGCCCTGGCACTCGTCTGACCCATCTCTGAGGCAATTCAGCTCACTTAACTGGGCAGAAGACAAACCCCACGGGAAGAGGAGAGGAGGAACTGAACAGATTAATTTGGCCGTATTGTCTTAACTGCACGAGTTGTCTTCCTAGCAGCCGCTCTGCTTAAAACAGTCAGAGGTCTTGCACAACACACCCTGCTCTATTCACTGCCATTCTACACGATACTGCAGAAAGAGATCCCAGAAGTATGGAAATGTTTGAGGCTACTCCAAAATCTCAACTGGCTTTGCCAGCACCCAAAAAGAGCTGGACGTGGTAAGACTTCAGTACTTACCAACACAGCATGCAAGACATCAGTACTAAACAGTGGTTGCCCTTCATTTTGTACGCTAAAGTTGCAGAAGACTAAAGAAGATTAATATAAAATTCAATTATTTTCTTTGAAATTAGTAACTTGATCTTTCTTACTGGAAAATAGAAAAAAATTCTGTGCTGGAAGTACCATTAAGCTAAGAGGTTTACATTCACAGAATTTTGTGTCAGTAGCAAAAAGCCACGTTTTTCCTTTGGTGTCTGTTTCACTGCCAGCAATGAAATAGATTCCTGAGCCCAGGCCATCCCTCCTGCCTTCCTTTCAGTCAGCTTCATCACCGCTGGGTTTCTCCTCTGAGTCATCACTTTCATACTCCTCATCCTCGTATCCGAAGGCACCCTCATCTTCAGGGTCAGACTGACCTTCCTCTTCACGCTCATGGGACCGCTCAGACCGAGAGCTGGGTCTTGACTGATCCTCCTCCTGGGAATGGCCAAGCGATGAGCCTGCCTTTGCTTCCTCCTCCTCCTCCTCTTCATCCTTTTCCTCCTCTTCTTCCTCATCTTCCTCATGGTGCTGGTCAGAGGAGGGGCTGGACCCAGCCTCCCCAGCACAGCAAGGCTGATGAGCATCAGGGCTGGCTCTTGCTTCTTCCTCATCCTCCAGCTCACTGGACTGGTGATCCCGGGGGGAGGTTTTGACATCTTTTATCTTCTCTCCCTCCTCCTCCTCCTCCTCTTCTTCCTCCGAGAACTGCTTAAACCAAGGACTGCTGGCAGCTGCTTCCTCAAAGGATTCTCTTTCTTGCAGAGCATCCTCGATGACTCTGAAAAGACAATTTGCACATGTCATTTCATTTTCAGGTAAGATGCTTTCCTGTAGGTTTTAAACTACACCTTTAGATAGTCTGGTAGACTTGGCTGGGGTGGAACTGGGAAAGGAGCAGGGAATGGGGGACACCAGAGCCTCCTTTGATGCTAGAAAGTAACTCAATAGTATTGCCTTTGTATCTTTTTATTTTCTGATTCCTTTTTAAACCATAACACCTAATGGATATTGAAAAGTGGTTTTTTATAAGGCTTATTTTAAAAAGTCAGTAAAGGCAATGCAGAATGAAGTGACTTACAAGCAACCTGCCAGAATTTTGGTGAAAAAAACAAGTAAAAAAAGAAGTTTTTCTTCATTTATCTTTGAAGTGCGTTACCCTCTATATCCAGTGTTCTCTTCTCTTCCGTTTTGTGGAACAGTATTTAGTTCAGAAAAAAAAAAAAAAAGCAAAATAAAACATACATACTAATGCTAACATTAGTAAAGCTACCCACGTAGCTAAATATTTACTTGGGAAATACTACAGGTACTTAAAAACAAAACAAAACAAAAACGTACACAACAAAAATTACTTTCTAATTGNGTACTTAAAACCAAAACAAACCAAAACAAAAACTTACACATCAAAAATTACTTTCTAATTACCAGGTATGTAGTGGGAAAAAACCCAAACCCTTCAGTAATCTCTACCTTTCTCTGGCATCAGTGGAGTTACTAAAATCTTCAGCACTGGAGCATCGTAGCAATTTACTTGTTCGTCCTTTCTCTGAAACAAACTCTGGGCATATGCCCAGCGCTCTCAGTCTGTTAGAATAATGCTTTTCTGCAGCTATTCTGGCATTTTTCTGGAGGAAAAACCACAACAGTTATGTGTTATCTAAATGCATCAAACACCTGTCCTTTCATACTTTGGTTTATTTATATTAATACTGTGTTTCTTTAATTGCATCATAGAATAATTAAGGCTGGAAAAGAACTCTGAGATCGACGAGTCCAGCCTGTGACCTACCACCACCACTCAGCTAAACCCTGCCACTAAGTGTGGCATCCAGTCTGGCCTTAAACTCCTCCAGGGATGGGGACTCCACCACCTCCCTGGCCAGTCCATCCCAGTTCCATCTGACAAGCTGAATGATTATTCCTGGCAGGTAAGAGTGGCAAAACAATACTTGGAACTTACTATACCAGATTTTCCTTTTTCCTACTAATAATTTTTAGTTGCGTTTCGAGGTACTTGTAACTGCATCAGACAACATGTTTACAACAGCAATCTCAGTTCCCTGTGCAATGAATTGCAAAAAATGAGTAATATTTATACAGAGACGAGGCAACAGAGATTAAACCAGACAAATACTGCACTGAAAAGTATTCTTCAGGTAACTTCTAAAAATGCTTGACTAGAAATGTCTCACGCAGCGTGTGAAGATAAGATTAAGAAGTAATACAGAAGCAGGACCACCTGAGTGACTCTTTCAAAAAGCAACGGCCTTTGTTTGACTCTTTCTTCCATTTCTTGCAACTCTTGCAAATATTCTTGCATTCTCTGCTTCTCATAATCCCTGAGGGAAACAGAGTGCAAGAGAAATTGTTATTAATATATAATACAAGTATTTTTGTGCAGCAGCTCAATTGCTCATAAGCTAAATATTGTCTTACTTTAAAAGATACATAGAAGTTAAATGATTTTATGGTGGCTATAGGGTCTGAGGGAACATTGTCTCAATTTCACAGCAATTGCTTCTGGATCACAGTACTTTTTTTTTCCCCTGGTTGGTTTGTCAGGGGCCCAGTAAGTATAGCAGGATGATGAAACGGTTGATTCATCCACTTCAATGGTATCTCAGATCTTAGCAAGCACTAGATAATCCAGGTAGCATGGGTTGTAATCCTTGGTGTGTGACAGACGCCTCTTTGGGATGTTGCCTCTCTGCTGGGCCAGCTCTACCATTACTAAGACACTTAAGGGCAAGTATGAGAGCGAAGGGACAGTTTATACTTCTCTCTCCTCTTGCCTCTTTCCCTCACCACCCTCTGAATTTCTGTGTTGGAGCTGTGCATTAAAACAAGTCATTCACCATTTTCAGGGAGCGAACTTCATTGCCGCTCCTTGCTTGCTCTCGGGTGGCTTTCTACAAACTTAATTGTCTGCTAGAAGAGCACTTTACGTTAATATACCTTATTACCCAGCCTCTGCTGAAATAAGCATTATCAAGTTAAGCACTTGTAGCAGCATTAATGCATCAGGGCTGGGGAAGTCATCTTCCTTTGTAATAGCGTAATTTTACGCGCAGACAAGAAGTAAGCGTGAGCAGTTTACAATACTCCTGAAATCTGATTAAGCTAAGCACTGTAATGTGAAATTTGCTGTGAAATGAACTCAAATCAAATCTGTAAACACACCCACTGTCTCAGTTCTCCTCCCTGCTGCTGGAACTCCAATTGTTTTCTGCTTCTGTCCTAGAGTCAGCAGATCATCTGCCCAAGGATTTAAAATTATAAAGCTCCTGTTAGTGTCTGCTGGTCATGTTGCAAAAGCAATTGTGCTTGAGTCCTGACTCTTAACAAACTACTTTGAAGGGTCTGGCCTCTGAGCTGCATCTCTCCAGCTTCATCTCTGCTCTCCAGGCCCCTGTGTGATCCTTGCCTCTCCTGGAGCGCTGCTTCTTACGTGTGCTCTGGCTTCAGCTGTCCTAGGGGGGACGTGGTGGATGGGCACAGATGTACTACGCAGGATAGTCACCGACTGCCCACGTGGCTGAGCCAAGTGCCTGTTACAAAGCTGCTTCTAGCATATCCCAGCTGAGCCACTGCACTTCACGCTTTCAGCATGTGAGAACGCACGTGCTTCGGTTTCTGCTGCATTTTCTCTTTCTGGTCACGGTGAAGTAATGTTGGTGGTGAATAAGCTGTATTACAACGTGCAGTATTGCCTGGCAGGTGGCACTGCACTGTTTTAGCAGATTTGCGTGTAACAGCCCAGAGTTTAAAGTCTATTCATAAATCCACAGTTTTCTATTTTAGCTATAAAGAAGAGACCCGTGTAAAGCAAAAAGAAGAAAGAGGAAACCTTATCTGTTACCTTTCAACTTGCAGCCATAGAAAACAGCTCTATCCTGGGCCATATTCTAAACACCTTAAAGTTTAACATGGGAACTTCAAAGTTGCTACTCCAAGGTGTGAATCTTGTCATCGGGCACATCTCACAGTTACTGGCAGTTTGCCTGCTTACTGGAAATCAGGATTCCCAGTCGCTGCCCAAGAATCCTCCCTATGCATGAAGGAACAGGGGCAGAGCAGTCAGTATCTCTCGCCATCTCCACCTTAAAAGGACAATACTGCTGCAGTGCCTTCATGCCAAGACAGATGATAAACCTCTACTAAAGACAGATGATAGACCTCTACTAAAGACTCATTCAAATGAGACTTAAGGTTTTGTTTTTTTTCTAGGATTAAAAAGAACAGGACGCCAAAATGGTTAAATTAGCCCCAAACACAAAGTTGGGCAGTAACGCTGGAGTTAGATCAGCATCAGAGTGCTGGAGCCATCTGCAGCGGTACCTTACAGCACAATGGGAAGGCTCTGAGGTCTTTCCCTGTGTATTAATTTCTTAGTAAGCTAGAAACAGTCTTTGAATTTGTATTTCTGCTCCAGGTAACTTTGGATCCCATTCCTCCTAAGCACCAGCAGCTCCCTGGTTAGCTGCTGATACATTAAAATAATATCCCTGCGCTGATTTTCCCTAAGGATATTCTGTAACTCACTATTCCCTCTGAGTTTTTTTAAACTTCTCCCTTTTAGTTGATACGTGATTTGAGAAAACACGGGAGTCTCCTGCTAGCCCATCTATAATACTGTAAGGTGGAACATACAGAGTGAACTCATCAGAACAGACAACTTCCCAGATGAAATACTAAATTTGGCCACTTTTTTTTTTACTAGCTGCTTGTACAGTGTATAATTTAGCAAATGTGTAATTAGGTAAACTTAGACTAGGCTACTTTTTACGTTGTATGTTTAACATACAACGCAGAATGAGAGGTTGAGCATTCAGGGGAATGCAACAAAATACCTGAATGTTTTTAATTTGGATTTAGATATCTGAGCTAGGCTCTGATGGGGGTCAATGGCCTCTGCCCGAGCTGTTACAATTTTCTGGAATTTTCTCGTTCTTTGTTTCTGCTTTGTTCTGTTCCTTTTTTGTTGTTCTTCCAGCTTTCTCTTTTCCTCAAGTGAATTCCTGGTGGAGAAATAAACTAAGGCTGAATTCAGTTTAAATCAAGAGCGAGGTTTCAAAGGAACCTTTGGCAAAGGAGATTCGAAAGAGAAAAACAGGGTGAAAACCCAGCGCTGGCATAAGAGGACACGAGGTACGTGCCATTTTAGGGATTCAGGCATATCCTGGGAACAGCCGTCGTGTGTCATGTTCCTGTAAATGTTCTTAGAAAAATGCACTATTGGTTTTTTTAACAATTGTAAAGATGAAGTTCTATATTTAAATACTTTAAGGGTTTATAATTAAGCCCTTATACTAATGCATTAAATCATATAATCACTTTATGGAAGAACTGACTACAGAGGTAGGAATACAAAAGAAGTGCACCCTTAGAAGTCTATATAAAACGTAGAGCATCACTAAAGTAGTCACCTTATGGCTTGTAGCCGTCGTCTTGTGGATTCTGTGCTTTTCGGTGATTTAGGTTCTCCAGATCCTGAGACATGTGAATTTGAACTTGAATTTTGAGGTTTACGTCTTGGAGAGGCGTATGGCCAGCGGGTTTCTTTCAACTTTTCTTCATCCTCTTGAATGTCTTTCAAAATCTTCCCCTTGTTTGAGGGAATATACGGAGTACGAAGATCGAAAGGCTCACAGACGGTGAGGTGTTTCATTTGTTTTTGTTGCAAGAGCTGCTTCTGAAATTTCTGGTGTAATCGTTCAAAATCTGGAACGCTTGATTTGATCCTGGGCTTACGTTCTGCTTCCTTTGGGTCAAGGCGCTTCTGTTTCTTCTTTTTATTGGCATTTGTTAAAGCCAGTCGGCTGTTGGGTAGAGATGAATTACGTAGCAACTCCTCTGCTCTCATCCTGATCCTGATTTCTCTGTAAAGCTCCTCCTCCTTTAGCTTGTCATTAACAGCTGGACTATAAACGCCTTTAGGAACTGGTTTGGCTTTGAACAGTTTCGTTTTGTTTTCGGGTGCGGAAAGGTCTCTTAATTGCATTTTCCTCATTTCATTCCTTTGCTTCTCTCGTTCAAGGAATTTAAACGGCTTCTGAGAAGCCAAGAGCTTGAGTTTGCTTCTCTCCTTCACAGACCTCCTGCGTTCTTCGTTTCGTTGCACGATTTCGTGATAGAGCGGAAGGAAGATGGCAGCGGGCACTGGGTTGGCTCGGAATTTTTTCTGACACTCTGCTTCTTCCTCTAGCTGCTTCTTCAATAAGTTATTTTCCATCTCAATCTGTGATTTGGATTTGAGGTTCTGTTCTTTTTTCTTAGCTTCTCTGATGGTCATCTGGAAAGGCTTGGGCACAGTAACTTTCGGTGACCACGCTTTCTGTTTCTTCCTTATCATTCTGAAGACTGGGGAGTTTGGTGAGCTGTGTCTGGTGCGGGAGATGTAATCTTCTACGGAGAACCCATCCCACATTTTTTCAATCCGTTGCTTACCAAAGACGGACGATCCCGTTCCGCTACCGTTTTCTTCAAGTGCTAATTCTCTGTCAGACCCATCAGACAGACTCGAGCCTAAGGGGTCACTTAAGTCAGAGTCTGAAAAGGATTTGTGCAAATTTAGAGGCTGATACGAGCTCTTCTCCCAAGTTGCCCTTTAAAAAATGGAGGAAAAGAAAAAGAAAAGCTGGTCTGAGTCCAGTCCAGCATTGATGCAAAGCCAGTAACATCAGCTTCAAGGTACCATTATGAGAAACAAAAAAGAACAGCACTGGTGGGGAAAAGGAGGGAGGGAAGAGAAGGGAAAAGAGAAGCACATTGGGCGCTTCCACCAGATCCTCGTTTAAGTGCTGCTTATGAACAAGTCATCGGTTCTGAAGGAAAAGGCACCGTGCTTTACTAAATGCGTTGCCCAGCCTCTGCCGCACACATACTTGTAAATCTCAGTCTGTTAGCAAGGTGAATAAGCATTTTTATCACTAAATCTAACTCCTGTGATTACCTGCTTATAGGAAATGGGGAGAGTAACACTTTGCAGCCCCAGAAACAGCCCTGCTGTTCTACAAGCATTCGGGAATCTTCAGATCAAAAGGTACCACCAAACTTACCTACAACACACGTTAGGTGCGGTGTTTTTCTTGTCCAGAGGTTGTACTCCTTTTAGATAGAGTTTACTCCGATACATACTTTCTAATTTTGCCATGGTCTCCAAGTGGGCACTCTTCAGCTCTTCCAGCTTCAAGTAATACTCGTGATTTGAATCGCACGTTTTAGAACAGTCAGTCCATTTGTCGGAGTCTCCATTTAGAGAGCGGGTCTGCTCCTTGTTGGCTTTTGAATCCAAGCCAAAACCATCCTAGAAGAGATGTTTGTAAAGTTTCCTGACTGTTAGAAGAATCAGGAGCAAGTTTCTTAATATCTTTTTACTAATTAAGCCTCTGTCATTACTACACAGCTCTGAAGAAGCCCTTATTTATAAGCGAAACCCAACAGAACCTTCTCCACCTCCCACTTCCATAAACATTCTACAAATAAGTTATTAGATATCTTGTCTATAAATGTTTATTCCCATTTCCATACCTTACGGTGACATGACGGGGATTCTGCACCACTTATAGTTCCAGCACTGTTTGGCAGCTCGCAGCTGCAGGCAGGTTAAGCGTGGGTTTTAAAAGTATTTTCAAAGCTCATATGAGTTGGAGAAGTTACTAAAACCAGGTTAGCCTGCATTACAAAGGCTTCCTTTGTGTTATTCTTAAGCACCATGTTGTTGTTTTTTAAAAAAAGCTACAACAGTAGGTTCTTTATCCAGAAATTCAACTAATATTTTTCTGTGCAAAGGTGTTTTAATGAGCTTTGACGTTCCAACGAATCATAGAACTGTCAGGGTTGGAAGGGACCTTAAAGATCATCTAGTTCCAACTCTCCTGCCATGGGCAGGGACACCTCCTGCTAGAGCAGGTTGCTCAGAGCCCCATCCAGCCTGGCCTTAAAGGCTTCCAGGGATGGGGCTTCTGCCAGCTCCCTGGGCAACCTGTGTCAGTGTCTCACCACCCTCATGGGGAACAACTTCTTCCTAACATCTAATCTGCATCTCCCCAGCTCTAGTTTTGCTCCATTCCCCCTGGTCCTACCACTACCCAACATCCTGAAAAGTCCTTCCCCAGCTTTCTTGTAGCCCCCTGAAGATGCTGGAAGGCCACAATAAGGNGCGAGCCCGGCCCGTTGGGCGGAACGGCAGCGGCAACGGAACGGAACGGGGCGGGCTCGGCTGCCCCCGGCTCTGCCCCGGCCTCGGCTGCCCCCCGCGGGCACCTGCGGGGCTGGCTGGGCTCGGCTCGGCTCCTCCTCGTCCCGCCCCTACCCAGCCTCAGGGGGCTTCGTGCAGGGTTGTAGCTGCCCTTTCCTTGGCATCTAAGGGAGGGGAACATCTCCCGTATGGGATGAGGCTGAGGGAGCTGCGGCTCTTGAGCTTGGAGGAGACTGAGGGGGGACCTCGTTAATGTTTATAAATATATAAAG
>WEIS01034330.1:882-20260 GCA_013389965.1 Todus mexicanus | reverse complement strand
CCCAAGAGGGGTCTGTGTGTGCCCAAGGGGGGTCTGTGTGTGCCTGCCGCTTTGTTTTGAGATTCCGGGAGCCGAGCGCGCTGCTGTTGCGGCTGCTTTGGGGGCTGAGCTTCGCTCTTCTGCCTGCCCGGGACGGGCTGTGCTGGGCGAAGTCGTTCAAAGACTGAAGCCAACAAGTTGCTGTCGGAGTTTGTTTGTGCGGAGATGGAGCCGGTTCCTCAGCAGCTGCGGGCAGCGCTGGTCCCCCCCCCTGTCCTGAGCCACCCCCTGCTCGGTAGCTCCCTGCGAGGTTAATGGGAAACGAGGAGAGGCCGAGGAAAACCACAGGCGCTGGGGAGGGCTTAGGAAAGCAGAGGCTAAAGAAGTTTCTGGCTCTAAACCGGTATCACTGTCAAAAGTAACCGAGCTGGAGTGTTGCCCTATATTTTGGGGGTGTTAGCTTTGGAAGTTACCTTCTTCCCTTCAGCTGTTAAGGTTTCTGGAGGCTTTTCTTGGTTTTTAAGTCGCTAGTGTCAGCAGCCCCAAGTAAACAATCATGTCGTTGTTCTGTGCGCCGTGCGATGTAGGGAAAAGCGAACTTCAGAGCGTGTGCTTCTTAGCGAGAAGTTAGGAAATTATATGGTAGCTTTATACTAATAGTATTAAGAAGGGACCTTGGACTTCATGCTACTTTTTATTATTATTATTATTTAATTTTTTAAGGCAAGGAGTTTTGTTACTGTGCACCAAATTTCGTTCTTTAAGGTCTGGGGTAGATCCGCTAGAATGTCCTACTACATTGGATATTGCTACGGTTAGCGCACGACTTCTATCTGTGTTTCTGATAACCCTACCAGTACTACTGGGGAAAATAAACAGTTAAAACATGTTACCTAATCATTTTTACAGCTCTTGCGTAGATTATAGACGGCAAAATGCACTCATAGCTGGAAATTGCCGTGCGTGTCTATCTTCAAATGTTAAATAATTTGCTGCTAGAAGAGTGCGTATCACCCAGTCTAGATGTAGGTCATGTTTGTTTCTTCGTATATACAGTTTTAGAAGTAGAACAATAGCGAAAAATGGAGTTGAGCAGCTGGTAATCCATTTGTCCAGTGCTTATCCCTACAAAGATTCCTGCTGCAAAGTTCGTGAACTATCACTGAGGATGGTTTAAAATGGAATCCAGGAATCAGCCATGCTTAAAATCAGGCAAGTGTATAAAAAGAAAATCAACTGATGAGCTGAGGCTTGCCTACTCATAAGCCTCTTAATAAATACCTCGTCTATCTCGTATTTTACTCACTGTGTTCAAGAAATGGAAAAATTAGATCGATCATGTGGTTATTACTCCAGAGTCTTAATCAATAATCAGGTGAACAAAAATATTTTTCCTTTCCTTGCAATCTGAAATAACTAGTTTCGTACAAAAGACCTTGACCCTTTTCTTTCTCTTATCGGTGTCCATGCTGCAAAAATAAGTCCCGAAGAATATAACTGTTTCTTTTACTGGTCCTTTTCCTTATCATGCTTCGTCTCAAATCTACGCTCATTTGAATATTTTTGTAACGTTGAAGTTGGTTGCCATTACTTCTTTCAAGGGCCATAGTTATACACGTCTGTAGTGTATGTGCAGTATGATAATGCACAGTGACATGGATATATTAATTTTATTCTTACATAGCTCAATATGGGGTTTTTTGTTACTACAGAGAAGTTAGAAATATGATGAATGCTCCATTAGTGTAGTGGTATTGATAAGAAATACATTAACACAAGTGCACAGCCAGTAAGAAGGCGCTTTTATTTGAAAGCCTTCTCATAATAAGCCCTGTACTAATGATCTTAATGTGTAACCTGTGCTGGGTATCTTCAGTGTTAGATTAGATTTGTTTCTGGATTCTTTGTAAATACAGTCCTTTCTCACAATAACTTAATTTCTACCAAATATCCAGGCTTCTTGTTTCTTTGCAATCTTTGCAGCCTCTGAATGCCGCAGGAATTTGATGGGTGAAAGAGTGGGTGTGCATGGAGTAGACATTTCAGGAGGCAGCCCTTCTCAGAAACCAGCCCTGCTGTTGTAGGGCATTGAGCTCTGGTAGTAATGTACAGTGAAATGTAGTATTAAAAATACGAGTCGAATCTGAAGACTGCTGTGTTGGCTGGAGCACACTTAGTGCTCTGCACATGAAACCACTCGCCGCGGAGCCATGGCAGGACAAGAGGCTGTCCTGGCTGAAGGGCAGTGGCTCACACCCCTCGTGGTGCTCCGCGCTGGGGCAAGCAGGACAGCACACAGGGGAGCCAAGGGTGAGCTGGGGCCGAGCATGCTGGCCAGGGACAGCTGCAGAGGGACCCTGTAATCACGCAAGGGTGTATTATGGTGGTAGATAGTTGCGGAGAAGTTTGCAAAGCTAACAGGGGATGTGCCTGCAGCTGCAGGTGTGTGTGGTGTAAGGGTGAAAGAGCTATTTGCAGGAGGTAAGGGATTTGGATTGGCAGGTGCTGTGGCAAAACACTTGGTGGTGATGACAGTGGTGTTTTGAGGGGGGTAGAGGGGTCAGGGGTTGTGGCCCCAGGAGCAGTCAGGAGCCAAAGCTCTTAATGCTCCCCTAGGGAGACTTTGCAGCTGGATGGATAACCCGATTTGGGTGGTTTGGGAATATAGAGTCAAGAACTGGGGAGTGACCATCAGTATTCTCGTACCTCATCATGGACTGAGGAGGAAGCGCTGGGCAGCTGAGTAGAGGTGAGATTAGGTGCAGCAATTGTAAGTGGGGTGCAGCAGGAGGGCTGGCAACCAGGAGGCAGGGGGGTAGTGAGTAATCTTTACGCTGTTTCTGTTGCATAGGTGAAATTGGGAAGACAAGCTAGTATGGTTTAAAGCGAAGCATAAGGGTAGAGACTCTTAATGAATCTTTAGCACTGGAACTGTTTACTCTTGCTGATAGTCTTTCCCAAGGATTTACAATTGGTGGGGTCAGCATTTTCTGACATTTGTAACAGTCATGACTGGAGATTGTAGAATGCATAGAGATTTATTTTCATGGACTTTGCAAGATCATTTTTCTTTAAGAGACCTTGTTGCACGCTTAATAACAGACGCACTTTGTTGCGTTCATTTGCTAAGCAACAGACTTGGTGTGTTGCCTGTGAAGCACAAAAGCAATGGAGGCTTTGACACATCAAGTAGAACTTACGTAAAGTTCATGAGCAGCAGCAGAAAGAGTGATGAATTCTCTGGGTTTTGCTCCATAGATTAAAATACTTTAAGGTTGGGTATTTTCCTCTGCTGGCTGCCATCAGCAATAGAAGTATCAACAGGAGAAAAATGGGTCGCTTGGGTTTTAGCATTAAGCAGCAAATCCAGGGCCAATAGGATTTAGCTGGGATGTTAAGGTTTATTCAGTACATTTAGTTAATGAAGTTGGGGAGGTGGAGAGAAAAAAAGTCAGTGTCTGGTGTTGGGGGAGGGGATGAAATAGCCTCCTGCCACCGGGTGCGTCCTGCGGTGACTCCTCCTGATTGATAGATGCTCCACAAGACAAAAAAAAAAAAAAAAAAGAGCAAAGGAGGTTTTAATTAAAAAATACCAGCTCAATGCTGCCTCTTTTGGATAAAAATCAAGCAGAAAATGTTTGCAATACACATCCACCTAGTCTTAAAGGCGTATGTTTTTATGGAGTATAGTGTCCGTCAGTTGGGGAATAGGGAGAATAAGACATCCAAGTGCCTATAAAGTGGTTATAAAGGCATGGAAACATTCAGCAAGTGCAGTCACATGTTAACATTCATCAATCGGGCAGAGAAATCCAGCTCAGGTTAGCAAGCTCCCATTTCAGCAGTATGCCAGATTTCTCGCAGACAGCCCCCTCGCCCCTGGTGCACACGGGTGGCTCTTCGTTGTGCTCGCCCATATTCTGAAGCCTTTGTGTCCCCTGCCAAAGGCTGTCATCTTGTGTACACACACGCTGTTCAGCATCTTGACTTGCTTTCTGAGCCCTGAAAGCCTTCAGCACACAAACACAAAAAAGTATAGAAAGTAATTGTTATTTAAAATATAAAGGGTTATTATCTGTACTTAAAAAGGCAAACCAAGATGAATGGATTTTTTCCTTCCAAGAGAGTTAATGTACGCATTTTTGTTTGTTTATTTTTAAAATTCTGTACCGCTACAGACCAAACTCCCACATGGATCAGACCTTGTTTTTCCCAAAGCTATCATGGTCATTTTGAGTCTGATGAACTTTCTTATTCCATCCGCCTCCTCAGAGCTCCGTGCTTGACGTCGTAGACGCTACTGGCAGTCATTGAGCAACGATTAAGATTGTCAAGACTCAGCCCGGTGACCTCAACAGAATTTCCTTCCAAGAAAGACGTGGGCATTGGTGGCAGGATTTGACTGTAGCAATATGGAATAAATAAGCAGCAGACTTACAAAATGGGGAAAAAGAGGCATAATCTGGTTGCTCAGGCAGCGTATGGCTTGATATAAGTTTGTGAGGACACTCCAGCATTTCTTAGTAAAATTTATTGCAGTGACACTCAAACTCCTATAGAATGGTTCAGAGAAAAACTTAAATACGTAATTCCTGGTTTTGTTTCTTTTTGACCTCACAAACAATTTAAGGCAAACATTTTTAAATCAATTTTTTTTAAAAGCAATGAAAATATTTAGAAAAACACTGTTTGCACTTCTCTCCTTTGTTCTGTACAGCTTTATTTTCATTAGGTTCACAGTATGTTTACAGAAAAATGTTTGGCTGTACTTACAGACTGGTTTAGAGACATGTTTTTAGTAAGAGTAATTTCACTATTATTAAAAAAAAAATAAATCAAAAACTCCAACAAAGTCACTTGACTGATGCTTAAAGTGAGGCTTTAGGAAGGTTCAGCCAAGTTTTAGAAAACTAGGGTGGCTGTGTCAGAACCAGAGTCCCGGGCACACAGCAAGAGCCTGACCAGCTGCAGACAGAGCAAGTGCAGCTCTAGAAAAACTCCTGTCATCCTTTATAGACAAATAGGTATGTGTTTGTTGGTACGCAAATATGGATGAGATATTAGTGCCAATCTGAGGATTTCATGATACGCAATCTGCACAGTCTGGTTGTTGAGGCGGCAGCAAGGGAAGTGGAATACCATACCAACACACTGTACAGAAAAGCAAAGTGTGTGTGGAGGGGGCATATGTTTCCAAAATAAGAATACTTTTGGATGTAGCTACATGGCAATCAAGTGCTTGGTGCAATGTCCATACCATCTAGTCCTGTATTTAGGATGGCCAATTACCTTTACTCATCTTGGCTTGTATTTTTCTTATCAATGGACGGGGAAGCACCTATTCAGTGTTTGAGCTTGATTTATGCTAATAGAAAGATAGAATCTGAGCTTTGAAGACCAGAAAATGACTTCTCTGTGATTTCATTCCATTAACAAAACTGTGTGCGTATCTCGAGGACCTCATTAGCATGATTGTGGCTGCATGCCAGCATCTAGCCAGAAGGGCTAATGGAAATTTTGCTGGCTGTTTTGTAACATTAAAGATTCTATAGAGCAACAGCAGAGATTTTAAATGAAAAGGCTGTAAAAACATTGGAGGCAGACGCAACCTTGGTAAATGCTGTAAATCCACTCAATAATTACTGGATTAAATACTGAAAGTCCCTGAGCTGCCTGGATCTGGTGCAGATTTGCTTACATTTGATCAAAGTGATTAAAGACTGTTTGCCTTTTTTATTAATGTGTGTTATACCTGTGAGAGTAAAATAAACTGTTTTGCTCCTGCGAATAGGAAAATATACAGGATGTTCTAATCTACCATTGTTCTGATACGCAAGTTCAGAGTTTTCATTCACAGCGATGAGAATCAGATTCTCAGTCCTAACTCTTTTCAGTTCAGAGATGATTTTGATTGAGTAGTAGAGAACATCAGAAGTTGTGCTGTTGGATTTCTCTGGTAAGAGCAAGGCTCAGGGCAGCCACCAAGAGAGATACGCTTAATTTCCCTCTTCCTCCTTCCCCTGTCAGCATTCATTCACACTGTACAAATGCAGATGCCCAGCAGGTAATGAGAAGACTGTCTGTGTTAATTAAGTATCATGAACATCCCATGACGCTTACCATGGACTGTGGTGGGGTAGAGGAGCTCAATAAAAATTGAGAGCTCTTAAACCTTGCGTGTAACCAAGTCTGATGTCCCTTCAGTGTTTGTAGTACCAGATAAGTAAGATATGCTGAATCTGACTCCATTTTCAGATACTGCTGAAATTTTGGAGGCTTCTGTTGTTTGTGCAGAAATGATGCATCTCTGACAGAAGCCTCCAGCGTGAGCTGTGGTGGAGCTTCCTGAAGTTGTACTTTCCTGTGACTAACTGGAGCAGCTCTCCAGAAAGCCTTCAATGCTGACAGAAATCCATCTGCACTTGAGGGTGTCTGCTGTGACCATCACATGCTGGGTGTGACTCTTTCCCACATTTCTAACCAGTATTGCTGGTTAGACTTCCCATTTGCTTACAGGAACCGTAATTGCATATATATCTCTGGCATCTTCAGTACCAGTTCATCTGCTGACATATCCTATCATAACTTAATATGTGGCATAGTAGTTTTCAACTTCTTATTGGTAGCTAATTACTGTTTGTGAGTAATCTAGCCCATGTCTTACGAAGCATGCTTTAAGGAGACATTGATCTTCACCTGTGGCATGGTAACTTCGGGGATACCTGTTGCTGGTACTGGCTGTGGAGCAGAATACATTACCTTAAGCCCTAGGTAGGCAAATAATTTTGTTCTGCAGCTACTAAGACTGTCATGACTGAATGCTCACCTGTTCTGCTTCATCTTACCCCACACGGGATCACACCTGTGATCAGTTACTGAATGTGGGCTGATGAGTGGTACGTGAGTGGTGTTTTATAACCAGTGAGCGATGCAGTCTTCTTGCAGTTGTGTGAACAGACTTTAATGTGGTTGGATGATGCTTTTTCGATTTCTTGGAAACATCCTTCTTGCTTTTCAGTTTCAACTGAAAGATGATAAAAGGCAGTTACGACCATTTAGGCAGCCTTCATATTCCAATATTTTTGGATACTAGTTTTCTTCTGACAAAGGTAGCCTTAACTTTTGGTTTTGTTACACCTGTAAAAAGTTGTTTTGTTTAGTTTTTTTACTTTATTCTTTGACTAGGCGAAGATATCAACACTACTTGTGGATTACACACACACACAGACACGTGTATGTATATGCCAATTTTCTCGGTAGCCACTTCTTGACCCTTGACTTGTTGGGAGGAGATTGCTGACACATGATTTGGACCCTGGGCTTTGCCTTGTCATCCCTGGGTTTCATTTTAGGGTGATCTGCTCACTGGGACCTATTCATTTCTAATCCTGTTCATTGTCTGAAAGGAAATCTCACAGCACTGTGACCTTTTCTTGCCCAGTGTACCTCCTGTTAAGAAACAACCCTAATCTTACTTTGAGTGGGTGTGTGAAGTTACTGTGGAGTTGGCAATAAAATGCAAGTGAAGCTTTACCAAAAAAACTGTACAGAAACTATCTTTTTTTTACTGTGCTTTTATTGCATTGGGTTGTGCGTAGATGAATGGGCTTTTAGTTGGCTTAGGAATAAAGGGTCCGCCAATATATATCTAAACCTTTCTAAAGCAGCTTGAATTCCCTCAGGAGCAATGCATTAAAGTGCCTGTGAAAATGGAGGTTTCTTTTACCTTGTGACCTTTCTTCTTTCCCATCACCAGACAGGAAAGACCCAGTCTCTGATGAATATTATTATTAGTCAATAAAGTTAAAAGCCACAGATCATATATATATTGGCAGATAAATAATAATGAAAGTAGCCAGAACTAGGGTTGCCTAAGGCTACTAATAAAATGTCACCTTCATTTTATGCTTGTATGCCTCGGAGATCCTACTTTAAAATACATCAAAATCCGATGCTCTCAATGAGAATATGGCTGAGTTGACAGATAAAGAAATGTATTTCTGAACAATATCCTTAAAATATGCTGGAGCTGCATCTAAAATGTTTCATTTCTAGTTCCTACACTACTAATGAAATCCATATACGTGGATTTTTATATTGGGGGATTATTTTATGTGGAATTTAGTAGATTTTACCAAATCCCTTCTTGGATGTGTTGATTTAAAAGATCTCAATTCTTGTTCACCTGAAACACTCAACTGGGAGCTTAACTACAAATTTAAACCATGGTTGGCAGCTTTCCAAAGAAAATTATCATGTTTGTACTACAATATTTTTTGCATGCTTTTGTTTATGGAATCTGGGAAATGAAGTAAAGTTTGTGCACATGTTTGACCAAGTTTAAAAGGAAATGAATTTGCAGTGTTATCTCTACTTTCCGAGTATTCTGAGAAGCAAGTCTGTTCCTGGGAACAGTTAGAAACATCTCAGTTGAAGTTGTTCTGGAATGGTAATTTTACTTCCTTGATAATAATTGCAGCTTTTTTGAGGGTGGGGATATCCACAGAATAAAACCACTTTGGACCTGCAAATATGTCTAAAGATGAGGGCAAAGTTGTTTTCAAAACTCACATCCTCACAGATTCAGATCAGTGATGACTTCGGCTCAGGATGTCTTCTACTGCAAGCCTTATTTCAAAAGATTATTAGTCAAAATTTGAAAACCACACAGACATCTCTTGCAGAAAGCTGATGATCTGTCTAATGATCCTTAATACTCTGGAGAAAGCCAGAGAAAATGGTGTGTACTTGCATGCTTCTCATTCAGAACCATTTATTAGGGTAGACATCAAATGGGAAGGCTATATAGTAATAAAAAAGGGTTTATAGCTCGTGTTGTGAGACAAGCTTTCATGTCTGCAGCTTTGCGTAACTGCTGCTTGTAACAGTCCGTCTTGCCTTCTCAATTCTTATTCATGAAAAGGACTTACTGAACTGTATTTCTTCAAATCTGTCTTTGATTTATGATGTGTAATAAACAAAGCATGGAGTTCATCTATATTAATTTTAACCTAATACTGTTCAATTAATAATTAGTCAAAGTCAGTAGTTTTGTGTAAGCACTGGGCACCTAATTTATGTACCTGTCTGTGGCTTGCATATGTATTTAGTGACTTTGTGTCAGCAATTATACTAGAGGGGATTCTGAGACTTCTGGGTTGGTTTTTTTTGGAATCTGAAGTGCCATTCGTCTGCATTCTTTGCCAATTATGATCTTAGGTTTGAAACTGTCGCTGTATTTTAATACAGTTTTCCTGGTTAGTTTTTGCACATTGAAGCGTCTATTTCAAACCGTGAAAGTTGTCCTGAATTCCGGCATGTGTGAAGACTAAAGGTGATAAAAGGTTGAGCTGGAGGTAGCCCTATCCTGTTGTAACATCTGAGGAAGGCATTGAGGAGTTGTCCACAAAGCCCCTGATAGACTTTTTCAATTATTCTGTTGGAACAGTAGGATCAGAACAGGTTTCTGTCTAAACCCTCAGGGCTCATGGGATCCTCTGTGCTCCTGCATCCCAGGAATATACGTTGTTGTGATGACACAAAAGTGTTACCAGCCACTTCTGTTGACTCAGGCTGCAAGTTGGCACGTCATTGTGATAGTGATATGTGATACTGCTCCAGCTCATATCTCAAGATATGAGTAACAAGTGATTGGATGGGACGAAATGGCTTCAAGTTGCTCCAGGGTACATTTAGATTGGACATAAGGAAAAATTTCTTGACTTAAAGGGTTGTCAAGCACTGGAACAGGCTGCCCAGCGAAGTGGTTGAGCTTTCCTGGAGGTATTTAAAAAACATGTAGATGTGGCACTTAGGTACATGGTTTAATGGTGACCTGGCAGTGTTAGGGTGATGGTTGAACTTTATTTTAATTTTTTTTCCGACTGAAATGATTCTCTGACTCCAAGATCCATGGAAGCTCTGTTTTCATAGGCTATGTTGGCTTCCCTCATCCGTTTCTCCTGACTTTCCCTCCCCTCTTCAGAAGATTCTCAATATTTTAAGCCTGGTTGGTATCTTTTTTGGGGGGCAAATGCAGAAATAGATGGATTTACAAGATACCTGTCCTGGGATAGGCTAAGATAGGGTTAATTTTCACCAGAAGTCAGGAGAAGGGTCACAATCATGATAGGCAACTGCTGCTGGGCTTAATTTTTTAGGTTCGTTAGCCCAAAATTTGTGTGTATTGTTTCATTGCTGTTACTGTTGCTGTTTTGTTGTTTCTCCTGGTCCATTGCTGTATTAAAACCTCCTTATCTGAACCTGAAGGGTTTTTGCACTTCTGTTCTGGGGTGGTGAGCGAGGGCTGCGTGGGCTCAGCTCCAGCTGACGCTAAACCGTGACAATACTTTGTGTAAGTTATGGGACCTGTGGAAAGGGAGAGTGAATGGTATATCCATGAGATTAGAAAGGGAGAGTGAAAGTCTTTGCAATATGTTTGGGTAGAAAATGCTTACCTAGGTGTGTTGACTTTCTTTTTCCACATCCCTAAGAGAAGATACTATTTTTAACAGCATGGGAAAGGTCTAGTGGTTAGCACGGAAGCACTACACCATACTGCCCATAGTGTCATGTCCACCACCACTGCAGTAGGAGTATACACTTTTGAAAACTTGAACGCTTTCGTTTCTACTACTTGGAACATTCAACAGTGAAATACCTAAATATTCTAGGCAGGCGCTTCCCCCCCCCCCGCCCCTTCCAAACTGTCTCAGCCCCAGCACTTCTGACATCAGCAGAAATGGGAATACATGCCACCAGAAGGTGTTGCGGCGGCAGTGAGGAGACACTCTTGGATGACATCCAGCGCATCTGAAACCCTTGCGTGAAACTGTGTGTGTCTGCATGTCTGCGTTAGCAAGGAGAGCTTAATGGGATGGAGCAAGTAGGCTTGGTTGGTTGTTGACTGATCCTCCCTAATAAACACTGGTGTGTTATCTAGTGTGCTGTAATAGTACTGTAGACACAAGCATGTGATGTAAAAAAAAACACACAACAAAACAAAACCAAAAACCACCAAAACCCAAGCAAACCAAATAACCCTGTCTGTTTCAGAGAGGGGCAGTCTGTAGCTGTGATTGTACTTGCAACTCAGAAGAGAAACATTGCAGTAGTTGATCAAAACCCAAGATCTTGGGTGTGTTTGTAGAAAAATACCTTTGTACAAATGTTTGTCAGCTAACCAACTGCAGCTGATTACGTTTCTTGAACCAGTGACATTTCCATAGCAGCAGAAAAGGTCTCAGATGGCCATGTTTACGAGCAGAGGGGTGTGTTCTTGTTCCACTGCTCCTATAAGCTTTCATGACAATCGGTAATCAGGTAATAAAATCTTCCCCAGAAACATTCAGCAGTGCTGTTGAGTATAAAAAAAAAATCTTACTTGTCTCTTCGTAAAGCTGTTGTAAATCAGTAGCATTATCACACGCACTTAACAGTATTACCAGTGTGTGATCGAAGGTAAAATGCTGCTGTTTCAAGAACTTAGTGGGCAGAGTTATGTCTGGTTATGAGTATGGTATGTCTGATGTGAGGGGAGGTTATTCACCAAAGCTGCCCAGCAAGGCCTCCCCCCACCCTTGGCTCAGGCTGTAGTCAGTAGAGAGAAAAGCACCTCCAAGCGGAGCAACTCTGGGTTGCCTGTCTCAGAAGCCAGTCGTTCTCCCTTGACTATTCGGAAGCCTCAGTAGGCTGAAGTAAACTCCTGAACATAAGTCAGTTTGGATACATTAGTATTTGGCTGCGTGCAGTCCAGAGTGGTGCATCACCACAGTCCTCCTGCAGATCCTTTGAAACTACCTTGAAGTGGGCTGCTTGTGTAGTGACAGTGATGTAGCCACAGCAGCACAAAGCCAGCAAAAAGCCTGAGCTTTTTGCTGGCATCCAAGTGTATTTTTGCAGGTTGTGTTACATCTGCATGGTTATGGCTACGCTGTCTGCGTGGTGCCCAAGGAAATAATTACTCCCATTAGCTCAGTGTGTGAATGATATGGTAGTGGCCTTCTGGATCTCGTATTAATCTTAAGGTCAGCATGTTGATGTTTTTTGTAGACTCCTGCTGCTCTGTTGAATGTATTTGCAGTCAAACTTCACTTTTTTCAATCTTTTAAGTAAATCTCTACCTATTCCAATTTATTTGCTGTTACCAAGTGTTGCTTATGTTGAGGTTATTTGAAAATTTGCAAGTTGGATTAACTGAGAGCTAGTATTTTCTTCCTGCTTGAGACACAGCTGGACACTTGCTACGTGTCCGTCTTTAACTGTTACAGTGGGTTATTTGCCACACTAATGCCATTTTTCCTGTCTGTAGTTCATATTAACAACCTGTCTCCCATAAGTTGCAGGGGAAAATAAAAATACTTTTTTTTAAACAGCCTGTCTTCTGACTTTAAAACTATACTCAACTTTGATGTCTCTTTGAATTCATCTCTGCTGTTGGTACCCAGACAGCAAAGCAAATCCTAGTTCATTCTGTTGGCAGGTGACCATAGGGTTGGACTGTGTCCTGCTGTGCGCAAGGCTCACCTGTTTAGTTGGAACCGACACGTGTGTGAAATGGCTCCACCTTGATTAAAATGCAGTCCTACGCATACTGCTGTGTGGTGTCAGGTTTTGCAAATGTTTGGCCTACATTTTTCTGCTCCGTTTTTCCTTCTTTAGCTAAAGGAAATTGCTTCTCCTCTTATCCTCCACCGAGACTCTAAATAATTCTCTTCTTTCATCTATATTGTTACCTGTAAGTTATTTATAGACTATGATCATATTCCGCTCAATCCTCTTTTCTGGATTATATAACTTTAGCTTCCTTAGTCTGTCTTCATATTCAGTATCTTATCCTCCAATTCCTGTATCATTTAAGTTAGCCTTCTTTGTATATACCTAGGTATTTTATATCTTTATTTGCTCTCCGTTGAGATAAGAGCTGCATGCGATACTCCATTTGTGGTCATGTCATGGCTTTTTACTGTGGAATTATTACCTTCTGGGATTTATAGGAGATGCATACACATCAAAGACCAGCAGCTACTTCTTCTGCAAACAGATCAAACTTGCAAAATCATCTTTGATCTCTGATCAAGCACTGACCCTACTTCCAGATCACGCTCAATGCTTTTAGACAACTAGTTTTTGTCAGCGCTGCTTACATTGCAACCTAAAGCAGGAATAACTTTATTATGAGTAAATATAGCCTTGTTCTATGCATCAGCACATTTCAAATGTTTGTGAATTGTTATTCTCTTTGGCTTTGTAGACAAAGGCAAATCGAAAAGGAAGATGCAAAATATTTCCTCCAAAGTGCATGAACTCAGAGCTTCTCTCCAGCCCCACCCCCAGTACATCAAACCTCTGAACTGTGTCTAATTTATCTATCTTGAATTCAATATGTTTTCAGTTTTGGTGTGATCTAACAATGAATAACATTTATAAATCAAATTACATGGATATATCATGGGGTTCTATTAATGACATGTGTAGTAAATTTTATGTTAAAAAAATCTTCATTTTAACTGTCTGTAATTTTCTCGTAATGTGTTTTTTCCAAGTCAGTAGTCCGTTTCTGCTAAATTTATCCTCCATGTCTAATTCTGCTGTTTTTTCCTCCCTTGAGTAACATTTAGCACCTCTCGCTTCCTTCCAGAGTTGCTTATCTGTGTGAAATAGCTCACACTGCTGGCGTCTTGTATTGTTCCTGCCTGAGTGAATGCTAGAATATCAGAATTAGTAAGAAAACAGTTTGTTCCTTCGTTATCAAATTTTTCTGCTCATCCAGATGCGAACACTAAGGACTTTGTGATGATTGTCTCACCACTGGTGGTTTCTTACGCTTCCCATCCAAATTTATCCTTGACATCAGTGGCCACATTTCTTATTTGCTTCTGTACTTGTCTATGCCAGAGATTAATTTACTTCATTATTTTCAGTTGGAAAAAAAGTAATTGTTGCCGTAATACTGTATAAAATATATTGATATGTAGTTCTGGATGATGTTTTATCATAATTCAGCTGACAGTTGAATAAGGCAAGCTGTCTTTAAAATGTGCCTGCTTCCTCCTGTGATGGAGGTACTTGCCAAGTGTTGGCAAATCCATTCTGACTGCTAGGTTATACTGGTTATTTAAAAAAATAAAAAGGAGACATTTAAAATGCATTAACTGCTTTAAGATTAGTGCCAAAATTAATGTCATTAAGTAGTCTAATGAACCAAGTGTGTTCCTTGTTGAAGTAAGCAGTCACTGAGATCTAGGAGAGCAGTGTTAGTTCTGGAAAGTTGAAATGCAGTCCTACTGTCCCAAGGGAAGCCCAAGCAGAGGGGCTTGCTGGAAAAATTGAACTGGAATTAGAAAATAACAGGATTTAGGGAGGAAATTTAAGCTACTAAAAGGCATCTTTCTAGCCTCGGAGCTGGAATATTGTCGCATACCTCATTGCCACCAAATTCGCAGAGATGTGGCTTTTACCATCTCCTCAGTAAATGACTAGTTCTTTCCTAATGTCCCTCTTGGGCTATTAGATGTGGAGTTCATCTTGCCATACTGTACTGGGAGAAGAGAAGTTTGGGATGGTTATTCCTGGTTTGCCTCCCCTATTCTCAGAGCAGGTCTCTTGAATGCCTTTGACGTTGCTGATACTGAGCAGTGGTGAGGATCAGGTGGGGGTGTTCCAAGAGTGCCTGAGTTTAGGATATTGGAGAGGCTAATTATTTAGTAACTTTTTTTACTGAGCATCATTTAAGGTTAGTAACCTGTTCAGGGAGTTTGTGTTGTAGTGCATAAATAGCAAAAAAAAAAAAGCAGGATGGAAGACAGATATGTACAGATAACAGGTTCTTGAGATTAAAAGAAACCATTTGGTTCCTACTGATACAGCTGAAGCTTTCTGGATTGTTTTGTTTCCGAAACAAATGATGCTGCCATGCTACTCTGGTCGGCTACAAAAGCCCTGCAGAACTGTCTGGCATCTGATGACAAGGCCAGAGTATGGAAAGACAGCTCGAGTGGGCTCCACACCGCAAGTGTGCATCCCCATGATATTTATAGGCTCTTAAAGCGCTGTTGGTAGGCAAGGCAGAGGCAGCGAGTGTGTGGTCATGCTGCTTGCGGTCACATTACCAGCCACAGAGAATAGATGCGTGTTTGTGGCTTTTATGGGTGGGTGGGTTGGTTGGTTGGTTTGGGACTTTTTTTAGTTTGTTTTTTTAATGGTGTTTTTGGTTGTTTTGGGGGGTTTTGTGTGTTGTTTTTAATCTAAGCTGCCCAGGTTGATTTAGTCTGTCGAGTACAGACAGTTAGTTAGCCCGCATGGACTAGCTGCTGTCTGAGTGTCTGTAACCTTCTGGGATGAGCAGGAATGGCTGTTAAGCAACTTTATCTGGCAGAAGTTGGAAATGCAACTACGGAGACTCCTGAGCCAGCAGTCGTGTGCATGTGTTTGCAGGGGGAGAATCCCTTTGCAAATCAACCGGATTTTCAAAGTTTGTGTAGTACTAAGTTTGCTTGCACTGTAATGAGCTACCCTTGCAAGGTTAATAGAAAAATTGGTTCCTATTCATACAGTTTCTGGAGTTTTTGGGGGGCAACAGTCTGTAGCCATCAGAAGAGTCAGAGTTGGGGTGGTCATAGGACATGAGTAACTGCTGGGTGTAATGCTTCCCTTCCTGTTGCCTCAGCTGAGGCCACACGTCCTGCATTCGCAGGCTATGGTACGCGTCTCGGGCCAAGCTGGGATCCAGCTGCATTTGGCACATGAAGTCACCAAACGCTGCTGGCACTGCGGTGGGAGTCAGGCAGCCAGGATCCTCTGACAGTGCATTAATCTGTCTTGACAGAGAATCAGAGATGAGAGAGGACAATTTTGTGGAAAGTTAGGACATCAGAAGTTGGTGGCACAACACCACTACCACTATGAGCTTGCAGATATTATCTCTGAACTGTTTTTTGTGCCTTGGTAGTCATTGCACCTTAATTGCTTTGTTCTTCAGCCTGTGATCAATATGACCACCACAGTGCTTGTCTTTAAGGTGGAATTGCACAGGGAGTGCTTCCAGAGGCAGGAACTGTTCTGCTATCCCTTCTGCTCACTCTCTCCTTCTTTTACTTTTCCTCCTGTTTTTTCCTACTTTTTTACTTATCTGCCAAATAAAATGTGACACACAAATCGCAGCAGCAGTACTTTGTGCGCTCTTGACGCACGCTCATGTGATTTTCAAAATGCTGTTAAACAGAGTTTAAAACCAGTGGAAGGTGCGTTAATTGATAATGCTGGGAGGGCTTGGGCAGAATGTAACAACACAAGGTAGGGTTGAGTCGCTTGGGTTAATGCTCGATTTCTCTTCCCACCACTGACCAGGCTAGTTAAAAATGGTAAGGAAGCCCTTTCTAAGAGTGACCTGAGTTATTTTACTGTCTGACAGTATTCTTTGCAAAGACAAGCCTGTATATTCAAATTATCTTTAAATTTTTATATCTTAGAAACCAAGAGTAATATATTTCAGTGCAATTTTCAGCAATGTTATTCCCTTATTTACCTTTTTATTATTAGTTTCGTTAACATTACTTTCAGTTTTCTCTAATTAAGATGCCTGATTGCCACTGTGTAAAGTAACAAAGATATTCAGGAAGATTTCATGGCCACATAAAGGAAATTCTTACGTTTTATTTCATACAAAACTCTGAAGGATTTTTCCAGAGTAGTCCATTATTCTTTGAAACCATCAGGACCACTGATTTCCAGCTCATCAGAATTTTTATTGGAGTATTTTGCAGATTTATAGTAATACAAGTATAAGCATTAGATCTGTCAGGATGTTATATGTATTGTTTGTTTGGGGAAAAAATTAGCATACAAGTCCCTGTTCTGTGTCTCTTGTTTCAGAATTAAGAATTCTGGTGTTAACTGATGTTTGTTTCTATTTCATGTACTTGATCTCCCTGAAAGCACAGCTGCTCCCAACTGCAAATCAGAGGCGTTGACTCAGCCTCAGTGTTAATCAGTCATACAGAGAGTAAAAGAAAACAATTTTTATTTTTTTCTGATCAAGTGCAAGAGTAGATGCATGCAAATTTTCTGGTTGATGTGTTCATGAATACCCGTCCCCTTTTTTTTATCCATCTTTGATCCTACCAAAGAATCTTGAATTTGAGCCAGATTTCTCTGGGAAATTGTACCCTTGATGATGGTGTTTGCCAGGAAAGGGATTTCTGCAGTGTGTTACTGGGGAGAACTACAGAGCGTTAGCAGTCTATGTGGGAATAAGTAACATCAAAAGCACTGTGGAAAAAAATTAGTTTATGCTTGTCTGTACTGTATAAATTTGGAAGATTTTTTTTTCTCATGATTCTATCAAGGTTTTGTCATGTTTCCTATCAAATTGCACAATCCCTACACACAAATTAGTCTGAGAAATTTTTTTTAATCCTTATTTCCTTGTAAATTATATAGAGGCGTGGATGCCATTATTGGAAAGAATCTTCATAATTGTCTAGATTGGGCCTCAGCCAGTGCATGGTCGACTCTGTTGTTCTTTTCTCTCTATAATACGATGTATCCCCAGAAGCCATGATGTGCTCATACCAAACACCGGAGTTAGAGCTGACATGTAGTGCTCAAGCCTTTAATCAGAATTTGGACAGAGGCTGGAGAAGAGAAATTACACAGCCAGGAAGAACCCTTGTTCAAAACAATATTTCTTTTAAATGTTTGCACCACGTAGAGACTAGGCAGAGCAGAAGGGATGTGTGTCTTCAAAACCAGCATGTATACAAAAAGTGAACTGAAAGAAATGTTCCAAGGGCTTCAATGATCAATGGGCACAATGATGCTTCTGTTCCCAGGTGTGTGCCTAAAGGACTATCTGACATGTAAAGGACTTTTCATATAGAGTCTTCACATAATGCTGGGCTGGGTCCTTTGAGAGAATCATATCTGTTGCTAAAGATGGATGTATGAGATGCTCCCGAAGGAAATGTAGAAAAGCCTACGCATACTGTAAACCTCTGTCAGAGCAGCCGGCCCTCTCCTCACTCCAGTGGAACTGAGGGATCGAAAGAATTCTGCAGGTAACTGTAAGAAAGATATTGTGAAACAAAGAACAAAACAAAAACTTTTATAGGTTTTTCCTATGTCTGGTTATTCTTGAACAAATGGAGGTGACACGGAGGACTTACGTAGGTTTGCAGGTATGTGCCTCCCTGGGCCCCTGATAGTATATTGGCATTTCGCTTTGTGCTGTACATTGAGTCTGTGGTTCTGGACAAAGACATTCTGCCTCTGAACCAGGACCAGGCACAGATCGCACATGCTAAAGATCAGTCTGAGGTAGTCAGACATGGATACTTTCCTGTGTAGTTGAAAGCTGATAAACTACAGAAAGAAGGATTGTAATGTAGTTTGTATCTAAACATACCTAGAATCAAGGTATCTGAACATATAAGCATCTGTCATTTTAGTTCAAAGAAATTTTGTCCACAGAGCATGGGTGGTGTGTCTCTTCTCCCCCTTTCTTTTTGGGGGAATACAGAATAGCAGTATTGTAAGCAAAACAGCTAAATTGTGATAAAAAGGTATCTTCTAAAAAATGTTTTTCAGCCTGTAGTGTGTGAACCTTATTTCAGAACCCCCTGAAAAGGAAGCACTTCGCCTTGGGCTTAATTTTGCTGTTCAAAGGTCTGCATCTCCGCTGGAAAATATTTAGAGATCTGTGAATTGAAGACAGTTGAAAATCACTGACCTGAAAATATATTCCCTTGTTTTCAGAAAACCAGTGAGACTGAGTTGGCAGAACATTTCTCTGTGGCGATGTTGATGCTTTTCCTCCCAACCCCCCATCCTACCAATGGATCACGTGATTTGTAGCTAGAATATAGCATTTCATTTTGTATGGTCAAAACCTTTTCTAATGAGATCTTATTGTGTTGAAACATCAGTGCTGAGCTCTCCTAGGCCACTTGTACTATTATCTGGTGTAGTGCAAATTTAAATGCAAATGAAAAGTTACTTAGAAAAAAATTAATGGTTTTCACTTAAGTTTAAATAATCTTGCCAGACGTCTTCCATTACAATGAAGTTATCTTATAGTTCTGGATCAAGGCTTATTTCTTTTTACGCTGAAGAAAAAAATTACCCCTGTAAATGAAGCTGAGATGTGTCTACACTAGATACCATAATTATCCATGACAGTGCAGCCTCCCTTTTGAACACGTTTACTACAAGCACAGCATTCATATGTTACAGACCTCTGACCTTAAGCAAATGTCGTTATTTCAGTCATATGGGCAAGCCAGAAGGAAAGGTCAAAGCTCACTCATATATACTTACATTACAGTTCTTCATTTTATGTATACATTGTGGGTTTTTGTTTGGAGGTTTTTTAGGAAGATATTGTCCCTCAAATGTGTTTAGA
>WEIS01034328.1:0-11197 GCA_013389965.1 Todus mexicanus | reverse complement strand
TAAAATGCATTTATTTAACAAGGACAGCATTCTTATTAGAAAAGAGAAGAAGATTTTGAGATGAAACATTGGAAACAAGGTGAAATGCACCTAAAGGCAATATCTGTAAAATCTTTTGATCCTTTCTGTCTTCTTGCTATCATTTTCCTGGATCTACTTTGTTGTAGAAATATCCAGAGGCTCTGTCTCTCCCAGCTCCTCCTATTCCTTCATATGATTATATCAAAAGTAAATCTAGTTATGCTCAACTCTTGGGTAAGCCAATAGCATCAGCTTGGTGATTCTCACCTCAGGATTTAATATCCTCAACAAATGCTAGAGCCAAACTGTATGCAATGTGGAGACAGGAGAAGATCAAATCAAGTTCTAGTGTTTTTCTTCCATTGGTCCACCTATCTGCACATAAAAAGTAACTGATTTCCTCTGATATTTCAAGATCTTGAGACATAGTGTATAGGTCAAATTATGTTAGATTCCTAACCGTCATGGGAGATTAATCACTAGCAACTACATATATAGAGGACACATCTCAAAAAAGTGAATAATTCCAGGGAAAATGAAAGATGGATGTATAGATAATGTCAAAAGTTATTAAAACTGTGGCTAAAAATAGTAAGGATACAGGAAGAACAGGGCCCTCTGCAACCATGTCCATGGAAATGGAGGATAAACAAGTAAGTGGAGGACGTGATGGAACATAAATGAATGCACTGTAACTGGTCAGAGTCTGATTTCTCTGACTCATTTTCTAGACACACTTAGCAGCCATCAAAGAGAAATAAGCACTGCTAGGACATGATCTGTGTCACACTGTTTGACATCTGAGTTCAGATTAGTGAAACCTCTGTTCCTTCCTACTGACTCAAAGACGGGAGTCTAGCCTAAGTAAGGCACAGATACCTGGTTTATAGATAATAGGTGAGGTGATTTGTGTCCTGATCATGCTGGATACACACCACATGGTTTATTCCATTGAACAATACCTGACTGAATGGAGAGTCATAAATAAAAAAGGAGAGAAACCCTCCGCAAAAGACCAGGTGGGTTTTCACAGGGTCTGGAATACAGTAACATGAACTTTCCAAAAAACAGTACAGTTTATTCTGTTTCTGTTGACATCAAAGCAATTTTGCTGCTGCATCTGGTGAGGGTGGGGACAAAGCTGGGCCCAGCATTTCCATTTTGGAGCCCTTATTAATCTCATTTTGGAGCAGGTGAAGAGCAGAATGCAGATGTTGCTGGAGAAGTAAAGCCTAGATTAAATAGTGCACATGCATCTTTGCATTAGTCCTGCTCACATATGCTTGAGGGATAATGTGTGTTGAACTCTATGCTTTTTCTTGGGCACAAACCAGCAATGTGACTCTCATACTCTCTTTAGATGCCATGCACACCTATAAGAAAACATAATCCAGTTTTGTCATCCAAATCAGAAGCAATATTTTTTTAAAGCTGGCAGAAAATTATGTTCTTGATTTGTGAGTGTAAAATAGTTTGAAAGGTATTTGATAACTGGAGACTTGTTTTTCTCACTTCCCCATTCTGTAGTTCCTGTAATTGATTTTCTGCTCACATGTAGCTTGGGCTCATCTGCACCAGTGTCAGCAGAGAGCACTTAGAGCAGCATGGCTACAGTGCCACTGAAAGCCTTCCTGGGGCTCATTCCTGACATCGCAACAATGCAATGCACTGAGACAGGAGCTGCTGGCATTTCAAAGGTGCTCAATTGCCTTAATTTTCATTGTCTGTGATCATTTGCTAAAAAAAAAAAAAAAAAAAAAAAAAAAAGAAAGGANGAAAAAAAAAAAGAAAGAAAGAAAGAAAAAAATCTAATCCATTCTATTTTGCAGTAGGAAAATATTTTCCAAGTCAAGCTGTATGTTCCTGGGGTACTTGGATTAGTAGCTAGCCCCCTCTTTGTTTATAGACACATAGACAGCTGATATGAAGCTTTTTCTGCATTTAACACTGTTGCTGCTAAAATAGTGTTCCAGAGGAAGGCTGTGTAATCTGGCTGTACAGTTTGCTTTGTGCTTAAGAATGGGAAAGAGTACCTGTACTCTACTAGAATACCTCTTAAATAGCATCAAGGGTAATCTCTTTAAAGATATCTTCATTTTATAAGGCAAAAATCCATCAAGTTTTATAGTCAAAGAGTTTTGAATCTGACTAGCACAGACATCCAGACCTATTAAAAGGAAGGTAGGATGTGGAATGATTTGCCACAACCAATTTTACAGGTTCAGTTTGGTAAGATTGAAAACTCTAGTAGGCTAAGCAGATATGTGCTCTGAGAAGTGTAAACCCAGTATTCCTCATAGGTGAAGCTGTAGCCAGCTGGTGTGTTATAAAATGGAGCATTGCTTTTTCTGTCTTTTATACAACGACTGTACGATAACTGCTTGCACACTGCAGAAATGAGGACCATTTAAATAGCTACTCTATACTTTTTTTTGGTGTTTCTCTGCCTGAGTCTCCTATACCTGAAGGTATACACTTCTAGAGACATCTTTTTTTTTTTTTTTGCCATACAGTTTGTACCTTCCTGTGCACACAATTACTGAGCTGGGGAAATAATTATTGGTACAGCTGCTTGACTTTAATGTTTCAGTTCGTTATATAGAGCAGAAACTACAGGCTCAGTAAAATAAGATGTGGGTCTTAGGCCCACTGAATATTCATTTGTTTTCAGGCTTGTTTGGGCTAGGTATATGCTAGGGAGGATAACCACAGGTGTAAAACTCAGAGGAGAGTAAACGTACCTTGCTCCCAGGCCGTTCAGATGTTATGTGCATCTACCCCATTTGAAAACACATGAAGAATGGCTTCCTATCTCTGGAGATCATTTGGAATGCACTTCCCAGAGGGATCAACAGGTGAAGGAGCCTCTCTAGTGTCGATGCCGCTTAGAAATGGCCCTAGATCTCAACCCCAAAGTAGGAATGGTGTGACATAACAGGTACATGTGGGACATGTGAAAGTGTCATGTCAATGTTCCCTGCTGTGTCTCCCCAAATCTGTGTTCCTCTGCACTAGAAGCAACCTTTGTAAAGCCAAGGACTTATCACAGTTGATTGGAAGGGTGAAGGCAGAGCTAATGATATGTGTTTAAGAAATAGTAAGATGTGCTGTGCAGCTATGCAAAAATTTTAACCTGACACACTTACTTCATGTAGAGAGACCAAACACTGCAAGGGAGGGTTAAAACATCAAAAACGGTTATTTCCCACAGGAAAAGAAAAAAATCACTGAGTGAAACATGTTTCTCAGTGTGAAGCTTTTCATTAAGAGATTGGCATGGTGTGATATGAAAGAAGAAATCAGGGGTTACACTGTTTTCGTAACAAATGAGGAGATTTCTTTAATACTGAGGCACTTGCAACTCAGTTTTCCTCTGTAAAAGTCAAGGTTTGATTATAGTTCCTTCATTATTATTTATAGTTTAGCAGTTATACATGCCACGTCCTTGGCTGTGCCATTGCGGTTTGCACCATCTATGTCTGCTTCCTAAATTTATTGATCTCATTAGAAGATAAAAATGACAAAGATAGCTCATAATACTTCTGAGAAATGTAAAACCATTAGCAGGTCATTGTCAAAGTTATAACATGTCCTTTTAAGCTGCTTAGCAAACTGGTGGCAGCCTATGATACAGGGATTAACCTGTGCCAGGAGTGACTGAGTGGATTGCAGTGGATGGTTAATATTCAGCCTGCCTACAAAGCTTTGAAGCTGCCTCACAAAATGATACAATGAAGCGATAAACAGAAATACATTAAAAACAAAGAGAACAGAAGTTTTCTTTTCCTGTCCTTTATCTTGGTCTCTGACATATAAGAAGCAGAATGGTTGATAGAGTTTAGGTCTGAAAATCTGAAATTAGCGGGTTTTTTTTAAGTTGTGTTTTGCTCCCCCAGGCAGAGGAGCCCCTTGCGCTTTGCTCTCTTGGTGCAGTCTGACCTTGGCTGAGACCCCAAGCCAGCTTTTCCTGAGGGAGGGCCTTGAGGGTGCTATCCTAGAGCTGTGTTTAGGCATGTAGTTTTAATAATGAGTATTTCAGAAACACAGTGCACAGCTGTATTTTGAAGCCAACATTTGTTGACCCAGGCCTAGCCTGCTCCATCCACACTGCCCAGTAAACACACCAATGCAATGGGCATAGTAAGACTTCCTAATTTATTTCAGGAGAGCTGTACTTTTGCATTATTATTATTATTATTATTATTATTTACATTTCCTTAGAGAAATGACTGCAAGCACTGACTGATAACACTCTTGCTTACTGGACTTATTGGGTTTACAGAGATCATTGTTAAACTGGGCAGACCATGTACTGCTATATGAGATTTGGGCTTGGGGCCCAGGTTTTCTGCATTGATTCTGAGAGATGAGAGCAGGATACGTGGTTAAGGAGAGGAGGGTGTGGACAGAGAGATGAGTACCTAACGGGTCTCTTCAGTATCTGGCCTGACTCTTCACTTGGAGTGGAGGAGAAGGCATTGGTATGTTCAGACATGGTTACTGTGAAATCCCTTTGCAGGTGGGTTGGACTCTCACAGGTGGGCTCTGGCAAGAGAAGTAAAAAGCAGAAGAGAGAAAGAATAGAAACTTAAGCCCCAGTTCACTGCTGTTGAGCATCGTGTGACCTGACTCATACCAATGCATTTTTCTCTTTTAGGAACGTTTTATATGAACATTCCAATAACAAGTAAACAAGCATTAGGGCAATAATGAATTAGCCTAGACAACTGTTTACATGTTACATCAGGAGAGAATGAGAATAATAACATTATTAATAATTTCAATTATCTATTCCATTTTTTAATTTATTAATGACCATTTGTCTATTTTATCTATTAGGAAGTCAGAATTATCAGGAAGGGGGCCCAAGAGAACCGGCACACAAACTTCTCCTAACAAAACTTGGCTCTATTTTCTTTTTCTATCTACACAGGAGCAATGTCAATTTGGTGCAACTGTACAATCTTGGTTAGACCCACAAAACTATAAATTGTGATACTACTATATTGTTTATCTCATCAAGGTGGTTTTGGGTTAATTGGTGAGTTTCAAATACTCAGAATGCTTCATAACCTTGCTGTATAATTGTTGATGTATACAGACACTCTCAACTATTAACTTCCTTATCATTGTAGTGTAGTCTGGTAACATTTGATTGTAATACAAACATTGTTTTCTACTTGATTCAGCAAAATGATCTTAAAATTTTAAAGTTATTTTCCAAATCACAGATCTTGTAAATACTATTATGGGATGCAGTCAATAAAGAATTAAAAAATTGCTAATATCATTTACAAAATTGTGTGAGGAAAGCTGATTAAATTTTCTAGAGAATTCTGAGCTTTCAAACAAAATTGTTTAATTCTAATTCAGATTGGATAAAACGCAAAACAAACAAAAATATAAATTCTCCTGTCAAATATTAAGTTCAAGAGGCTCTTGTGCTTAAGGCCTTTGCCTTGTTCTCACACCCTGTCACTGGGTAGAAAAAACTCTTCAATTTCTGTCTTAAGAACAGCCTCCCAACCTGGCTTAGCTGAAGCCGTGTAAAAAGCTGGTGGCCACTGATTTTAATACCATTCCCATGGTTGGTGCTCCAGAGTTAGGGATGTTTCCCATGGATTTCTGTCCCAGAATCTGGTAATCCTTTTGCTGAATGTCCTTACTTCTGAAGGATTAAGGCAAACTCAAAATGTTGCAGAAAAGAACAACAAGAACAATTGAAAGTCTGAAAATCCTGCCTGACTTTGAAAGATTAAAGCAGCTCAGTGTACTTAGATTATCTGAGAGAAGGTTAAGAGGTGACTTGATCATGGGCTCAAAGTCCCAAGTGGAGAAACAATTTTCCAATACACAGGGAATCTCTAATTTACTAGACAAAGCCAAAGCAAGATCCAGTGATGGAATGCTTAATCTGGACAAGTTCACACAAGACGTAACAAGTATGAGACTGTAGCAGCTAAGATAGGGGGTTTTTTGGGGTACCAATGGAGTCTCAGTCATTTTAAGATTTTAAAATATATCTTTGCTAAAAGCTGTTATAACTTGACCAGAAATCATAGGTTTATGCAGAAATCCCTGGATAAAATGCTATGGCATGTGTTGTGCCCAAGGGCAACCTGTACAATTATAATTTCAGAGTATATTAATTCTTTAGTAATGTATGTCCCCTACTGCTACATAAAATGGGCCCATATAACATACTAGTATTTGCAGTTTTCTAGCTATAACGTCAATATTCAGAAACTCATCAAAACTATTTTGTACCTCTGCATGCTTAGCTCAAAGGAAAGGAAAACTAGATAATATAAAAATGTATTTTTAGCCTTTCTGAAAGCTTCTTATGCCAATCCCTAAAAAGAAACAAGAATTTTCTCCAAAAATGCAAATTCTCTGTCTAGAAGCAAGAGTATCATTTTCAGTTTTAACTGCTTCATCTTTATGTGTCACTCCTTATGTATGGTAAGTGCTGTGTGGCAGTTGTTTCTAAGAGACAATCAGGGACTTTTCCAATAACTACATAATTATATTTCATAATACATATATTTGTGAGTCATGGGACTTTACATGTTCAAAGGACTTATCAGTCATTAACTAATGCTCATAGTACCCTATAGAACAGGTAAGATAGTACAATAAAAACAGATGATCCTCAAGACTACACAAAGCACTGGTAGCAGAGACAGGAACAGAGCTTGGTACCTTCCAATTTCCAAATTACATGCTCAAGTATCCAAATCAAAACACTGTATATAACTGTTGGAATGCTGATTTTAGTATTACAATCCAAAACTCCATCAATGCATCCTACACTAATGTCAGGGATAATGCTGTGGCACTCAACCTAATTTGTCAAGATCAGCAACATTTACCTCTGTAGTTCTTACAAGATCTTGACCTTGCTTATTGGGCTAGTCCTGCTGAAATTAAATCACTGAATGAAAAGTATGTTTCATTAAAAATAACTCCAGAGAAAAAGTGGTAGTGCTTATTTTCAAAGTTTGCCTTTAATTTACAGATCAATAGCGTTATGACAGGCAGTAACATCCATAGAGCAGCAGGGGCTAAGTGCTTGCTGTGCCAAGCACAGCCCTTGCTGTTAAAAGAGCGCTTTATAAAACTAACTACTTAGGTAACCAATACCAGCCCACCATAAATGAAACCTGTGAAAGACTATCCAGACTATTTAGAGTCCATTCTGTCCATTTTGTGTGAAGAAGGAAGTCTACATGTCTGCTGTAGAGGAATATCCTTTCACAAAGGATTTCTTTGACCATGGGACCGATACCTACCTACCCACAGCCGTTGTCCTCACTCCCACATGTCTGGCAGAAGCATCTTGAAGTCACGTGTAGGTGCTGTGATGATAATGCGGAGTCCAAACAAGCCTTATTAATTAATTCATCTCATGCATGCCAGACCTGAAGGAGGAACTGATAGTCTCCTGTCTCATCCAGAAACTTCCCAGTGCCATGTTATTCTTTTTTTATTACATTTTCTCATGAATTTGTGAAAATGATTGGCAAGGCAAATAGGAAGGATCTAACTGTGATTAAAATATCTCTCTTATGAAGAAAGGCTGAGGGACGTGGGTCTTTTTAGTGTGGAGAGGAGAAAACTGAGTTGGGATCTTATAAATGCTCATAAATAGTTAAAGGGTGGATGTCAGGAGGATGGGACCAGTCTTTTTTGAGTGGTACCCAGTGACAACACAAGAGGTAGTGAGCACAAACTTGTAGATAGGAAGTTCCATCTAAACATGAGGAGGAACTTATTTACTTTGAGGTTGGCAGCATACTGGAACGGGCTGCCAGAGAGGTGATGGAGTCTCCTTTTCTGGAGACATTCAAAACCTGCCTGGACATGATTCTGTGTGACCTGCATTAGGTGAACCTGCTCTGGCAGGGGGTTTGGACTAGATAATCTCCAGAGATCCCTTCCAACTTCTGGGTAGATTTAGATTGGATGTTAGGAAAAAGTCCCTTACTGTGAGGGTAGTGGAACGCTGGAAGAGGTTGCCCAGGGAGGTAGTTCAGGCCCCATCCCTGGAGACATTCAAGGTGAGGCTTGACAAGGCTCTGAGCAAGCTGGTCTAGTTGCAGATGTCGCGTGTCGCTGCAGGGGGGTTGGACTAGATGACCTTCAGAGGTCCCTTCCAACCCAAATGATTCTATGATTCTACAAACATGTATTTCAGAGATAGATGATTGGATGAATAAGCTCACGCTAGGCCTTCTGCATCTGCGTTTTGACCACTTCTGATGGAGATTAATCCAAGGATCTAAGAAAA
The DNA here is from genome assembly GCA_013389965.1 of Todus mexicanus. Taxonomy (NCBI): domain Eukaryota; kingdom Metazoa; phylum Chordata; class Aves; order Coraciiformes; family Todidae; genus Todus; species Todus mexicanus. Next base: position 2,886 of record WEIS01034328.1, on the reverse strand, counting down.
CAGAAATTCTACTGGGCAACCAGTATATGTGTTTTGAATTAGAAAAGGAGAAATCTTTCCCCTTAAAAGACCAAGTTTCCTTTCCTCTTTTTGGTTTCTGGCACAAGACTTACAAATGTGTGAGGGGGAAAATAACCTACCGAAAAGGAAAGAGTCTTGGGAAATCAGCAATATATATATATAAAGTTTCTTGAAAAAAAAACAACCCACCAATGCAAACTCAGTGTTTCACTACTAAATAAAAAGTAAGATGTGGAAAAGGCAGCAGTCACAGGCCTGTTGCTTTCATGTTTTCATCTGACCTCATTCCAGACAACCTTTGGCCAGCAACTTCCGTGCCACCTAGGCTTATCTCAAAGACTTAAGACATGAAGAGAAGCACCACCAGTTTTGCAGAATATGAAACTGGCAAGTGAAGGGATCAAGGGCCTTTGCAAGCAATGATCTACAGAGCAAAAGCAGATCGTTAGCCTTGTGAATGCGGTAGGTTATTCTTGTGTGAAAAGAATCAGAATCATGATATTGCGAAACACAAACCAGCTTATGTGGTAAGATCTGCGCATCCTCTGCATTTTCAAATGCTAATGTAAAGTTAATCTATATTATGGTATCGTTTTATGGCTTGCCAGTTCATCTTTCTGATCATATAATGCCCCAAAAGGAACACGACCATTTGCAAAAATCAATTGAAATGGGCTTGAAAACATCCATTGCCTTCAAGTGGGTGTATTAGTACTTCCTATAGAGGGGAAATAGGAAATGAAGGGAGACCTCCAGCATTTCTGAAAATTTACATCTGTGTTATTGGTTAAACTTCTCACAGTAGAATTGGAACCCTAGATATCAGCTTTCTTATGAATGTCAAAATTACTCCACTCAAAAAAACAGAGCACAAGAATTGAAAGTAAGGAGAGAATGGAGTTTTTCTGCATATGTTTTGCAACTGGTTTTGAAGGGGAAGGGAGGGTCTGAATCTGTAAGCTTCATCATGGAAGTTTGGGGCCATGGTGCATTATGAGAAATGGTATCTAGCCAGAGCCCTACTCATAGGGAAGGAAATAAGGCAAATGACATAAACCTGCTATTAGTCCCCACCATGGCATCATTTCCAAGTTTAAGCACTTTGAGTTTAGGGGTACTTTATTGAGAATATTGTATATTCAAAAGAAGCAGATGCTTTTGCGGAAAGCTGATAGTAGCCCAATACAAAAACTTTTCCATAACTATTAATGCGAAGAAAAGTTTAATTATGTCTTTTCAACTGAAAGATTTTTTTTTAAGATTTCCAACCCTAGCTGCTGGATCATAGTTCCTTAGTTTTGCAGTGCAGGATATTTTAGGGAAAACCTTTATTTTGTGAACCATATGACACAGGTAAAACAAGAAGTATAAGAAATGAAAGTGGGCAGAATTGCCAACACTTCATCATCACAACCAATGTCTAGTATTTATTTCATCCCCTTTTTCTGGTTCTCTGCTCCTCTACAAGGGCTGATTAAAAGCATAGAATAAATTATCAGCTTTTCCGGTAGAAGTTCATCAGTGAAGTCCCCCAAAGCTATATGCAAGGGCCTGTTAGCAGAAGATCTGGCAAAAGAAATGCTGAAGTAACATAGCTTACAAATAATATAAAGCTATTAGGAAAAATAAATGCTGGAAAGAGTTGCAGAGGAATGTGATGATACTGACCGTGCGATAAACGTCAGATACAATTCAGTGATAACAGTGTAAAGTGATGCTAACTTTAGATACACAGTAATGGCTGTAGGACTGGCTCTTACCACTCAGAAGCAACATTTGAGTTTTCAAAAAACACCAGCCCAGGGCATAATATAGATGAGGTTAAAAGAAAGTGGTCAAATGAATGGAACATCTTCCACAGGTGAAGTAATGAAATAGGCTAGGCATCTTCAGCCTGAGTGGTGGAAATGATGGAACGCCCTGAGATCCTGACAGGTAGGGGAAAGGTGAATAAAGAATGATTATCCAACTCTTCTTATAACACTGGAACTAGAAGGTATCAAATGTAAACTACTCAATGGCACATTTGGGACAAATATTTGGTGTGCAATTAGGCTGTGCAACTTGTTACTTCATGAGTGCGAAAAAAAAATTAGACATGAACAGGAAGTTATTAAACAGGTTCAAAGAATAAAAATCCATTGAGAACTACTAAAGTATCTTCTTATTAGAGAGGCCCTTATAACATATCATGAAGGGATGAGTGAGTCAATCAAAGAAACTGCATATATTTGCTCTGTTTTTTTACTCTTCCTTAATTCCATTGCTGGAAATGTGACAGAAGGCTGTAGGACTCTTGGTCTTGTGCAGCAAAACTGTTCCCATGTTGAAGGGTACTTTGAGATATTCTGTTTTGTAATGTATATGGTATGTGAATGTGTGTGGTAGCTGGTGGCAGTTGCTGTGATCACAATGAGATGTTCAGAGCAGGGACACTGCTTCCCAGTCACAGCTTCCTCATTGTGCCCTTTGGTGCTAATGAACCTGAGATGAGGGAGGGGAATTCACAGTTTCTGTCTTTCTTACTCAATTCCAGTAAATTTGTGCCAAGAAATGGTAAAACTTATTTCTATGAAATGATGAGGCCAGTATTTTGTGGTTTGGTTACAATAATTTTTTTTTCTGTCCTGATGTAATTTAACCAGGCAGTCAAATTTCAATAGTCCTCATCACCTCTTGACTCACTGTTTATGTTGATGTTTATTCATGTTCTCCTGATTTTACTATCTAGTATTTCCCTCTCCTTAATGTGTTGATACCAATGTTCAGGGATGGTTTAATAAATTGGAGGGAAACATGGTCATTTACTTGCTCTGGTCTTATTTGTTTGCTTCAGAAGTACTTGCACTGACACAAATAAACTTT
>WEIS01034326.1:1501-25004 GCA_013389965.1 Todus mexicanus | reverse complement strand
AGCCTGGCTTGGTTAATGCTCGGAGTTTGAGACTGAAAACGTAAGATTTACATCCCATCTCTCATGTGATTATTACAGGTGATCATAGGTAGTGGAAGTTTGGAGAACAATAAATACCAATTCTGCAACTTTTAGCACCAACTTCAGTCCAACAGAGTTTTCTCATTTGTTTATAAAGAGGAAGAGAAAAAAGGCATCGTTGCCTGAAGGACCCAGGTATGCAACCAGATTCCTCTGGTTCCACCACAAGGTTATTTTCCTTTATGTTGGCAGGGTGCGTACAAAAATAATTAGCTCCTATTTTCCCATTGTGCGGTACAGGAGAAGTATTTGCCTTTGACCTACAAGAAGGTTTGTATATTGTAACAAAAATGACTCTGCCTGCAGGATAGCAGAAGGAGAAGCCCAACAGGCCACAGCTCCCCTCCCTGCCTTAACCCATTTAAATTGTCATTAGCTCCACTGGAACTGTTGGTAGTTAGGAGCGTTTCCTCCAGCTTAGGCTCTGCCCACTGGTGTACTCGTTCTGTACAGGGAGTACAGCAGAGCTGCCATATTCCTGCGCTGCACAAGTACCCCCGTCCGTTTCTATTGGTAACAGTTCATGCTACTGATTATCACAATGCTTCAGAAGTGCTAATTATCTTTTCTTGGTAATGACTAATATATCCAAATGGAGAACAGTCCTGGAGGGTGTTTACTTTAAAATTCACTGGCTGGGTACCAAAGCAGGCACAGCACTGACTGCTGCAGTTTGAATTACAGTTATTTTATCCAAAAAATGTTCCATTTTGAGAGAGTCTTGTTGAAGATGGAGTTTGGCTAGTTTATATTTCATTTTAATGACAGCAGAGTGGGAAACAATCCTTTTTAGTGAAAAGACAGCACTGCCATGATCTTTTTTCAGCCAAATCAACAGAGATTTGATCGTTGCAATGCAGCCTAGGAGAGGAAGCTCCCAGAGCAACCGTGCTGCAGCGATAATTGCCTCTGACGGGATTGTATTACAGGCGTTATTTGACAATTGTGCAACGAGCATGTGTAGCTGAGACACCTCTCCCTCCTCCAGCGTGTCACATATTTGGCAAAGGAGAGCTGCTTTCTGCCCAAAGTGACGACTGCAGTGCCCATCAGCACTGCCCACTGAGGTGCCCGCTCACCTGCGAGGTAGCTGCTGCCACAAGCTGCACGGTCTTGTTGACCAGCACCCCCTTGCTCATACTGGCTTAACCAACCTGCTGACTGTTCTCTAAGCATGGCTCTGGGCGATGGTGCCCGTGCTGTTAATTTGTTGCTTATTTGCAGGATATCAGTGCATGGTTAGATGAAGGGTTACTTTCTTAGGAATGAGAAGCTGAAACATCCATCAGTTCTTCAGGGATGCTGGCAGGAGAAGTACCCACTGACCCAGCAACCGCTGGGATGGTTCCTCGGACTTTGCCTTTAATGCACTGGCTCGCACTTTCAGCTCCAGCAAATGAGGGCAGGTTCCCAAGGAACTGGATGCTAAAGGATCCAGCTCGTTTCCCCCACAGAAACACAGGGCAGTCTGTAGCTAAAAACCACTGACAGGGAGGCAACAGCCCATCACTGTGGAGTGGCCCGTGGTGGTACACAGAGAAATGCTCGGCTTTCACACATACCAGTGCTCCCTACTCGCCACTTCAACACTGTTAACGTGGTTGTCGGAATCGGTTTTCCATGTAACTTAACTTTTTTTTGTCATTGTAAGATGTTTTCACCAAATTAATAAAATTGACTCTTTGGAAAACAAAAAAAAATGTTCCTCATATTTCCTGCATCATTTCAGGACTTCTAATATATTCCTGCCACAAATACTTCAAACCTTATGAAATTACCATTTGTTGTATTAACTGGAATCTAGTGTGCCGAGCAAGTTACCAGTTGCAAAGGGTATTTTGGCCTACACCCCTGTAGTTCATGGGAAAAACGAGAGTGAGCATGCAAGCGGCGTGCTTTCGGAGAGGAACAGAGCCAAGAAAAAGGAGTAATGTAGCTTCAGATGTTTGGATTTATGGAGATTTAAGTGAGCATCATGCTTTTCTTGTGCTTCTTCCAGTAAAAATAAACAAAGGTAGTGTGAGAAAGTCTTAACACGGAGGTAGTATGCAAATACTATGCCGGCAAGTTTAGGGACTCACCTTATTTTGGCCACAATGCCATTAATCATCTTTTTGCTACAAACAGTTACTCCTGTGGTTATTTGGAAATAAAATGTCTCCATTCAAGAGCTTCCAGAGCATTCTTTGCATTTACACATTAATCTTTTGGGCAAGCTTCCAGAGGGCCTTCTTAAAAAAGCTGGCCCCTTAGTTTCATACTTAAATGAGATTAAGGACAGGGGTTTTGAAGAGCGTTTCTTCATAACTGTGGGTACTTTGGTTTACGAATGTATTCAGCGTAACTCCAGCAGAACGAGGTTCCTCTGTGCCAAGAACAGAAACAAGTCCCTCAGCTGTTAGTACAAAGTCTTAAAAACTGGAAATCAAAGCGAACGAAATACTAGCTCTGACTTTTCCCCCTCTTTCCAACACTACAGAGAGGAAGCAAAATGGTGGTGTGGGGTTTCTGGGGGGGACAGGGAGGGGGGAGGCTGCCACAGCCCCTCCGAGCAGGAGCCCAACTGGAAGCACACATGTGAACCCAAATTAAAACTGGAGGATTCTATTGTTCAGTCCCCTCTGAGGGAGACAACTTATCTTTGCTTCCATCCTAACACTGGTACATTGCCCGTTATCCTCGCTGCATTGCACGGATGTTTAATACTCTCTTTCTGTGTAAATACGAAGAAAAGCCTTTTTGCCCCTCATTTTTGCTGGGTTTTACCGCTTCAGATGGTTTGGGTGCTCTTCACCCTTAATGCAGAATCACTTCTTCCCTTGCAGAGAGCCAAGTCATATTTCAGTGGTAATTTTGACTTGATACTCTTGAAAGGTCATTAAGAATAATTTAATAATTTTGAATAATTTAATATTTATATGATTTTTAATAATTGATTCAGACCTCTGCTTCTTTCTGCTACAGAATACGTAAAATCAACTTGGCTATATACAGTGTATTCCTGCCTCGTGCGAAGCCCAGATATTTTGCAGTTGCATAAACAACACGAGAAGAGATGAGAAGCGCTGCTGCTGCCCAGATACTCACTTCCATGACAGTCTCTGGCTGTCAGGTTTTTGTGGAGTCACCAAAGCAGCAGCATTGACTTTGTCTGTCTTTAAGCATATCCCTCTGGAGATGTCACATCCCAGTCAGAACCAGTCTTCGGAACAAAGGAAAAATATACATGTAACCTACTGATCTTTAACATCTGGTGTTAGAGAAAGCAGATATAGGTATCATCAGCTTATTCTGGTGCCATTAGCGGTCACTATAGCAATTATACCCCACTATAGCTGGGGCTGTCAAGCCACTTTCCCCTGTGTCCTGGGTTGGGTTCAGGTTAGTTATCCCCACCAGCTGCTGGCCCAAGCAGTTGGGAGGGGCTGGAGCCGGGCAGGGCCTCAGCTGGGATAAACAGCCCAAGCAGCCAAGGGGATATTCCACACCACACTCAGCCCTGCCCCTAAATAAGGGGAGGGCTGGTCAAAGGAGGGGTTATGTGTTTTCAACTTGCTTCTGTGTGGCTGGAGCAGAAAAAGTGATGTCTTGCCCAGGTTAGAACCTCCTGGTGTGTATGGCTTGCTTTATCTATCGTTTCATTAGCACTATCTTTAGTGCTGTTGTTTTCTTCTTTCTGTGTTGTTTTGGTAAAACTGTCCTTATCTCAACCCACGGGGTCTTGCCTTTTTCTTCCTCACAATTCTCCTTCCCATCCCACAGCACAGGCTGTCAAGGGGGAAGGCAGTGGGTGAGCAGATGTGTGGTGTTCAGCTGCCAGCAGAGGTTAAACTATGGCAAAGTTAAAACAGCCAAAAACATTCCCAGAGGTCCGCCAATCGATGGGTAAGATCCAAAGGGGGTTTTAAGTGCTCCAAGTTAAGCAAGTGTTGAATTATGGAGGGGGAAGAAGCCTTGCAGGTCATTCCCCTGAATGTGCAGAGCTGCCACATTGAGATCTGATCTAATTTAGAACTGAGGTTGCTACTGGGGTCATCTGGCTGACGGAGGAAGAGAAGCAGGTAGATAAAACATCTGAAGCTTATACAGCAAAAATGGCAAGCATTGTAACGTGTCCTAAAAAAACAAGAGAGCAATGACAACTGTAGAATAGGAGACATTTTCCTACTGAAAGGCTCTTACAGGGACAAAGCTCAGCTTCGCCATTTTTTCAGACAGAAGTGGGAGGAAACGCACACACACAAAAAAAAAGGTCTGTGAGTAAGAGCAAATGTAAAGCAGCCTCTTGCCAGACTGCAAGGGCCTCTCTGAGCCCTAATTCTGCCTCAACCCTGCACCACAGCCGAAGGCCCAAATCCAGCCCAAGAGCGTGGGGCTCGGCCCTGCTTATGGCAGAAGCCAGTGCTGTGCTCAGCTCTCCCTGTCTCTCAAAGGATCACAGGGTGGTCCTTGAAGCAAAAGATTCATGACATTATGTATAACAAGTCAGACATCTTCTTTATAATGCAGTTGCCTACAATGTCATAATTAGGTCTGGGAACAGGGATGTCTGTAACTTAATCAGCAATAAGTATTCCTGTATTTTGTTTTCCTGTGAGAGGAGCCGATGCGTGCAGCCTGAGTTTGCAGTGCTGGGTATTGTTTCAGAAGGATGGGAGTTCAAGCATATAACGATTTTTCTGGTCAGGGGAGGTTAGAGGTGATTTTGTGCTCAGTGTAAACGGCATTGTCTGGCAGAGACAATTAGCAAATGAAGCGCTGCCTCACCAGAAGCTTTGCAGCCTTGGAGTCTCTTCTTCTAGGCTGACAACAAACAGAAATTTGAGCTGGTATCTCGGGTTTCCAAAACAGGAAGCTGCTAAATCCAGCAAGTGAGCAATTCATTTCCCAGTTATAATGATGCTGCTCTTACATCTCCTTGGAGGATACTGAAGTGTTTTTTCAATGGGTAGCAAGGGAGGTATTTCATCCCCATTTTTCACCACATGGAAAAACAAGTCTGCTGGGAGCTGAGCTGAGAAAGGGATGTTTTTCTGTGCTGAACTGGTTAAATTGCTATGATTTGGGGTTTGCTCCTTTCTGAGGTCTGCCTCCCGTCGGTGACTACCTACCGTGCCCTAGTCGCAGCATGGCACAGTCCTTCTTCAACCCCCTTGTTTTCAGGTTTCTTCTATGGAGGGGGAGCTCAGGGAAGTTTCCACTTGCTTGTTAGATTAATGCTCTCTGTATGACTATTTCTGTAACTCAGCAGAGTGGCCCACGTTAGACGTGTTGGTGCAATGACAGCTACAGAAAGGCACAAGTACCTCTGTAAAAGTGCTCCAGGTCTGGCCTTGGAGTGTCGCTGTGTCAAAGGGGTGACTTATCACAACCAAAGCTTTTATTTATGAATTTCTTTGCTTTCCCATTGTCTCCTCTTGGGTACTTGCAAAGCACTTTCTGTTCAGCCAGCTAACTGAGAAGCAATAAGTTGAAAAAAAGCAATTTGTTTCAAGCTACATTCCAAAGGAAAACTTCAGAGATTTTCAGCTAACTAAAGAGCTTAAAAACAACTTCCAGTTAAACAAAATATTGTTCTGACAGGAGCCCTCAAGTAGTCCTTCAATAACTCAGCTTTATATGACCATAACTTTAGAGAGAATTGCCAGAAGGAAGAGCATTTTGAAACAAAAATTCAAGATGTTTAATCCCAAAACATTCTACATAGAGCATTTAAATTTTCCTTTTTGTCTTCCAGCCAAGAACAATTCACCAAAGTTATCTCAAGTTTATATGTAGCTCCAGTTTTCTGGAACTTTGCTTTCAGCAAATACCATACTTGAAAGAGTTTGAAAGTGTTTTCCAGTCCCCTTTTGTTCTCATACATGGCTGGTGCTGGAGTTCCCGGTGTGAAAGCGTTTCTCAAATGCTTCTGCAAAACATTACCAAACATCACATCCACAGTTCCAGCAAGCACAAGTTGTTTCCTGGAGATTAGTATGAGCTGCTGAGTAAACATCAGCATGCACGGCTCTGCACACACGTGCAAAGAGAAGGTGGGATTGTCTCCACTGCAATAAGAACACACCAATCCCAAGCACTTCTGGAAATCCCACTCAAGTACAAATCTGCAACTCAGGCGATGGTGATTAAAGTCCGTGGCTGGCTTAAACACTCGGTAAAAATTAGCTCTTAAATATTTGGGGTCTTGCTACCGATCAAGCGCACTCTTACATACAGCAAACCATTAGCAAAGTGCTGTCATCTCAGCACCAGCAGCACCTACCACTGGCAGAGCCCCCTGTGGGGTGTCAGGGCTTGAGCTGGCTGGGAGCTGGGCTGAGGACCTTAGCCCAACCGTAGTTAGAGCTTCACACATGGATGTTTCTGTGCGCGTCTGCTTCCAACTCTCCGCTCTCTCAGTCACTATCCACTGCTCCACAGCAGCCTACTACAGCTTTTTGTGATCCCTAGGAATTTTCCATGGGATGTTTACATCTGTAAGATTTACTTATGAAAATTTCTGCATAGGATACAATGTTTTCATAAAGGACATATTCAGAGTCCCGTACTAGTTGGCTGTAGACACCCCCAGGATCTGTAGCTCACAGCCTGAAGATTGGGGACTTGAAAGTTTTCTCCGAGACTTTATTAGAGCTTCTTAATTAAAAGACCTCTTTGGGGACCTGAATTGAATTGGAAACCATGGTGATCACTTAGGTCAATCACGCACAGAGATGATTGCATTTGGGAGAGTGAGGTGGAAGATGAGAATGTGTGCATGTCAAAGAGCTTTAAGAAGAGGGGAAAAAAAACATCAAAAAACAAAGAAAAAGAAACAAGCATTGGTAAAAAAAAAAGAGTATGCATGCTTTGAAAAAGAGCAGTTACAGGATTCATCATATAGGGCTCACCACTCACTATTGAATTAGATACTAACAGCTGTCTTATAGCCTTGAAAAAGTCTTCAACTTTTGTCTCTCTGAATGTTTGATCAATGGATTTGACAGTCTGTCCACTTTCTCAAATCTCTATATGCACATTTTTGCTCGTGATGATAACTGTAGTAGGAAAACCAAAATGCTACCTAAGCAGCTGTGTGTCAAATCAACCCACACGAAAGAAAGATGTCCTTACCAACCTACTGTGAAAATAGAAATGTTCATCCACGTGCAGTGGATTCTGTAACTTCATTGTGCAAAGCTTACAATGTAAAGAGATCTTCGGTATCCAGGAAGCGTTTCTGTTCAAAAGTTGAATTCAGCTGATATAGTTAGGAAATAGTCATTTGTGACCAGATAATGCTGGTAATATACACAAAGTTATGATTTTGCTTCAACTTACAAATTGTACTCTAGCTCTAGGACAATGACGTCAGTTTCAAAATTTGGAGCTATTTTGGTTTCACTGAAAAAAAGCATTAATCTGCTTTAGTATCATCTTCTCCCTTTCCTCTTATAGGAGAAAAATGTAAATAGTTACCAGGTATGTGCTACTTGTAAGCCTGCACCAGAGATCAGTAACCTTACTTCACTTGAACTTGCAAGTGATAGTGTTTGGATCAAGAGCTTTTACAGACTGACACTTCAGTTGTTCAGCCCATGTGTGAAATGCTTTCTATTACTCCCGAGAAATCTTACAGTCCCAATACGCAAGTTTAACCTGTTATAACCTCCAACAATAAATAAGACTGTTCATGTAATTCATAGGAGACTGAAGTCTGTTGATCTCTAACCTATCTAAATTAGCACTTTCTTACAAGCTGCTTCCTTTTCTAAGGTGGAAGTGAAACAGCAAAACACAGAGGTTGCAAGAATTCAGATGGCCCTCTCTTCATCATGTTGATTCCTCCACCTGCCCCGTTCCAGGTCTTCTACTTAATTTACGGGTGCTATTGATGACACCCTCCGTATCCAATCCTTCTTCCCCTGCCAGCAACTATTCCATACTGAACTCACAGCATGGAAAAGGTAAAGCAGTAGGTGATGCTGATGTGCAGAAGCAGCAAAAATTGGATTATTTTTTAATTGCAAGACTCAGATATGCTGCCAGCTAGAGCATACTCATCCTCAGGACCACCCCACCCTCCTGATGCCAGCTTTCTCAGTCAGTGCCAGGACTTCAGACCTGTAAGGAGGCTGAAGTTTCAGTCAGGTTAATACAGCTTGTCAATTCATTTCAGGATGACAAGGCTTGTACAATAGGTTTAATTATTTCAAGTAGCCTTTGGCTGAAGCTTTCCCCTCAAGGGCAAAGTTTTATTCTAGCTGTATTAATATCACCTGGAACGTATCAGTGGAAGTCAGTAACCTTTGCTCTCTGCTGACTTATGCCACAGGGCTGTAATTACAGCTATATAAGATACAAGCATGTTGTAGCATGCATACAATGACGTGTATTTTTCCAGCAGAGCTAGGAGCAACTCTGTGCCACAGAAGCAGTAACAAACTCCACAAATCTCAAATACAACAGATTCAAGGAATGTCAGTCTGCTCCGATTTGCATCAGAGTTGCTGTCCTCTTTGAATTCCTTTACTATGCCCCTGAAATAATACAGGCTTAACACCTCCTGAACCAATTTTTTCCATTGCCTTTATAGCGTAGTGCCGTATGTCCATGCAGTCAGCAGTGCGATGGCAAGTGAGTCACCCTGATGTGCACCTGCAACAGCTTTTCCTCAGTTACGCCAGGTCACAGCTCTCCCAATAAACAGGACTGGCCACCGTCTTGCCACAGAATGAATCAGAAGCCAGGTTACTGAGGTCACTTAAAATTTTCAGTGACTAATCACTAGCTTTTCTTATCACAAAAATACTATATAAAGCTTCAGTGACGCTTCACCAGTGGAAATATCTCCCGGTGCAGGTCTCGGCACACACGGAGCTTCTTGCAGCAGGGCATTGCTGTGTGGGTTACTCTGTACCATGTGAGCTATTCCTGATGCATCCTGTTTTTACTACTCGCAAAGTTACTAGAGTTGCTATATTCCTGCTAGCGGTCTTCCTGACAGAAACATGTGCACGCTGAGCATTGTTTTTCTAACTGAAGTAGACCTTTTGCCAAACAATTAGTCTGCTATTTTCCCCTCATCTCCATTTGCTGTTGGAGAAGTATTTTCCACAGCAAAAATGTTAGCCACTGAGCCTTGCGGAGAAATCCCGATAAAGGCTTTCTGCTTGTAATCATCGTTTGCCTGTGGAAACCAAAGCCCTTTATTTATTTTTTTTTCTTTTCCTCCTGCAAAGGAGTTCAGCCCTGTATCATTTGGTTCTGGTTTCAAAAGTCTTTGCACAGAGGGCCACGTCTGTACTCTTTTATACACAGATGAAGGAGAGGAGAACAAACAAGACCTCACTTTTTGCCTTCTATGTAATTAGCGTGTTCAGAGGAAACCTTAACGCTGTACATTAATTTTCAAATCTGGAGCATGTTTTCAGATAACACCAGAGCTATTACTTCAAAACAAAGCAAGGGCATGAATAAACACAGTACCAGGAAATCCACAAAGGTTAAGTGATTTGCTACAGAGTAATTCATTCTCCTAATGAGTCTGCTGCAGACAATGCTCTCTGCAAGCAGTTATTGCGTACGTATCCTTAATTTGTGTGTTTATATAATTCACGGTAGTGCAAAAGAAATTTCTATGTAAAGTCTCCTAATAGATGAAGTGAGGCTGTAATATTCTTCCAGAGCTCGTTCATTACAATATGCACTGGCGTGGAGTCCAGAGGGAGAGGAAGCCATTAAACATTAAGCAAAACAATTGCTGTCATCCTCCAGAGGGACCAGTTTTGTAAATGCTCATGTTAACGCTGTACAAAAGAGTTGACTATCCAGGTAAAATTAGAATGATAAAGGGAGGCAAGCACCTTGTCCTCAATTTCACAAGATTTGGTTGGATAACTAAGGATATTTGGATCTTTGTCCTAGAAGAAGAGAGCTCATCCTCTCCCAGCCACAGACTGGGCACCCCTGAGAGTTAATTGTCGCCGGCAAACGGAAAAGGCGAAACAAAAAAAAACGTTTCCAGTGTTTTCTATCCACAAAGCTGAAACACTCCCCTGTGTGTTTTCAATTTAACTAAAATAGATCACCGTGTGTAAACAGCTACTCTATCTGCATCATTCATATTTGATGGACTAGTCAGTACAACAGATACTTTTATCCATTCCGTAAGTGATGAGAAACTAGACACTTCAGTGTCTTGTGCTCCTCTCAGTTAACATGAGTGGCAGCAGCTGTTATTCTAGGCTCCTTAACATGTAACATTTGATGTAAAGACAGGAAAAATGGAGATATATTTAGTGGAATTGGGTGTAACAAAAGTAACTTCTATGGTCAAACCCTCCCAGGAGAATACACAGGAAAACTCTCACCATGTTTGTTAAGAGCAGCCTGGCCATTTGTGTTCTTTGGCTTTGGAGGCCATATGATAATAGTATTCTTATCAGGTTAAAAAGTAACTTGCAGAAAAGGTAGGGCATCATCTCAAGATTCCCTCGTTCGTGTTGGCAGCAAAGCACAAAGATGGTCCAGAACACGGTCACCAGAGACTGTAAAGTACATACTGAGAAGAGGAGCTTGTGTTTCAATTTTGGTTTTGCACATACAACTTCACAGGCCTCTAAGAAACTTGTAAGCAGGCTTTTAAATCTATTGGAAACCAAGAGGAGCTATTGCCACTTCCTTCTGCTTGGAAGAGATGAGAGTAGCTGGTTAACATGGGAACAGATGTAGCATCCCAGAAACAGCACATGAAGGGAGGCAATCCTTCCTTCTCTGAGCAGATACTTGAAGGCGGGAACTCCTGGCCCAGCTCAGATGAGGGTACGTTGTTGGTGGGAGTGAAAAAACAGAAATGCCACATAAACGTGAAACCAAACTAATTTCTTTGAGGGTCATCAGGCACAGGAATGGGTTCCCCAAGGAAGTTGTGGGGCATACACCCTTGGAAATAGACAAAATCCCACCAGATCACCAACCTGATCTGGTTGACCTTGCTTGGAGAAGGGAGTTCAACTGGGTGGTTTCCAGAGGTTCTTTCAAATCTCAGCCACACTGTAATTCTGTGAAAGGGAAGCTCATGAAGCAAGGCCACAGGCAGAAAATTATAGTGCCAGTGTTTGACAATAGGCTTTGGAGACATATCAAATGAAAAGAGCTGCTTTTTCGTCTTTCCAGTCCCTCCCAGCCCAACACACACCTTCTGTGATAGCACGTAGGGAGTGAGGAGAAGCCAATCACATGGTCAAAGGTTCAGAGCTCTCAGAACTGGATAAATCAGGTGAGAAGGAAGACCCCTGGCTCACTTTAGGACATGCTCCAGAGAAGCTCACTAGACCTCTTGCCAGCTGGCATTTTAGTGGCCCACCCTGCAGACTAAAGGGTTAACATCTCCTGAGCGAAAATGAAGTTGCTTCATTTGGGGCCTCACTAGAGAGGGCAGCTGCAGCCCAGTTTTTAAGCCTCAGCTCTGAAGTAAGAGCTGAAGGAAAGAAAACTATAACTTCTGTCCTCTCCTCTGGGAAGAAGCTGGAGAAGGTTTGTGCGAAGGTCATTTTAATATTAAGCCAAAGGTCCGAGAAGCACCAGACAAACAGTTCTGTTTTTCCAAATAAAGAGTTAGTAGCTACACAGACATAAAACTCTCCTCTCATTTTAGACAGGCTGGTCCTTCCTTATTCCTGAGGGAACACAGTCATTTCTTGGGCATGTTTTTATATATGCCACTGAGCCAGGAACAGGAGACAGCGTGTGCTTGCTTGTGGGTTTCCAGCATGGGGCCTCTGCATGGAGCAGAGTTACAGGGCACAGACTGGCTGTGTGGAGCAGGGACAGGGCCCTTGCAAACCCAGGCATTGAGGTCTTCTGGAGCCAGCACTGCATCCAGCTTCTAGCAGCCTCCTCAGTGGGTGTCATAACGTGCCTACAGCTAAGGTGGGAAGATCACTTCTCTCTGTTACTAAGAATATAGTCAGGGAAACATTACCCTGCGAATCGCTTTAATATGCATCACACTGCCACATATACTTTATGATTCTATTTGCACCGTATGTGTCAGTTCAGCTCAAGCCCACCACTGCTGCCAAACTCCTGCAGCTACTCGCTTTTCCCTCACATGCACTGGAGAAACGAGGAGAGCAGAAGGCAAGAAGGCTTTTTACGAGGTTTCTGCTGAGATGCAGGGATGGGGCTCACCTCCTGCCCCCGTAGCATTGCTTTCATCCACCAAAGGCAGGCTGTAAAGCAGAGAAAACTGCTCAGCAGACAAGAGTGGAAACTGAGTGACTTGAAGCAACTGGGCAGGTGGAGAATGCAGAAGCACTTCAATTTTAGATTAAATCAACCCAAGTCTGTGATGCAATCCATGAGATCTGAGCAGCAGAGAACCAGCATCAGAGGGTTCCCCTTTGCTTATGAAGTGATTTACTGGCTGATGGGCACAAGGCAACAGGGTGACACGTGCTAGCAAGGTGACCTCTGGCTACAAGGGCCACATGGATGGCATGCACAGAAGCAGAAAGAGAGATAAGTGAAAGGTTCCAGCTCCCTCCCTGTCATCTCCCTGTGCCAT
The DNA here is from genome assembly GCA_013389965.1 of Todus mexicanus. Taxonomy (NCBI): domain Eukaryota; kingdom Metazoa; phylum Chordata; class Aves; order Coraciiformes; family Todidae; genus Todus; species Todus mexicanus. The sequence goes on along the minus strand of WEIS01034326.1, from coordinate 12,370 downwards.
CAATAAAGGCACAGGTAGAAGTTGTCCTTTCTCTGTACCTTGTCACCTTACATGGGCAGTACATCTGGTTACTCATCCAACCTGCTTATTCTGCTGTACGCTGCAGCTGGCTGCAGGAGTGGGAACATGCTGCAGATCCTTACAATTTAATGCTGTTCCCAGGCTTACAAATCACATGTCCTTTGGATGCTCTGGACAAAAGCAGGGTGTTGCTATACCTCTCTCCTATGAGTGCCTCAAGCCCTCAAAATTGAGCATTCAGGGATTTGTATATATTCCTTATCTTAAACTATTGCTTAGCAACAGACTTTAACCAAGGACATGTTTGTGAAACTGCCAGGCACAGACATATCTACTCAGTGCGCAGCAATAAACACACCTTTCCAAATTATCTCTGCTAGGATCACATATGTAGCAGATGATCAAACCGAGCAGAAGGTTATCAGCTGTATAGGCTCTTGGCATTTTTGCAATGCTAATGAAGTGATCTCGACCTGAGTGAATCAAAGCCTTTTCACTGCAGAAAAGGTATCTTTGCATACCAAGTAGGATGCAGATGGAGGAGCACCCAGCAGGACTTGGCATGATGCAGTTCTGTGGCTGCTCCTCCCACGTGGAGAGGAGAGATGTACATGTTTATCTAGCAAGCGTTAGGTGTTCCCCTGACACGCTGCTATGTGTGCGCATACTAATGAAGAGCCCTGTTTTGGAAAAAATACCAAACCAGCATGCTGTCTTAAACCTGACTTTAGATACCATCTTGGTATCTATCGACCCAGCTATTTTATCAAGCAGTTAATAGGGCAAAGCTTAACACCAGGATTGTACCTCGAACTGGATTGCAGCTGACAATCCAAGGTTATATATTTCTTGGGTTTGTAACAGAGAAATTTTTTTCCCTTCCAGTGACCAGGCTCTGCTTTACCACTATAAGCCACAATGTAAATGTTACACACGTCTGTCCGATAATTGAGCGTGGAAAGATGAGTGAACACATGGGCTCTCAACACCTTGTATCCTTGAGCCACAGCAGCTGGTGACTGTGCTTCACAAGGAGTGTCCTGTGGGGAGCTCACAGTGGCTTTCTGCAGCTAAAGGAGCCTTTCCTTTGCAGAGTTTCTTTCGTGAAGCAGCAAGAAGAGATGAATTTCACTTCACGTTTGGGCTCAGGGTAGAAGAACCACTTTCCTGCCTAGAGCAGAGGTGGGATGCATCAAATAAAGAGGGGGAGTAGTGGCTGTGAAACACCCATTTTTTTGTGTGCAGGGAGGCAGATGAGGAGACTGCAGCTTCTTCTCTCCCATGCTCTCAGAAAACATGGGTGCACACGTGGCGTATCACAACATAGCCAAATGCACCTCGCTGTGCTTCTCTCCATGCGCACACCCTGTACCCTGTGCATCAGCCGGGTGTGCACCTTGCAACAGGGGCAAAGTTTGAGAAGCAGAGAGGCAGGTCGTTCAGCACACAGTTCTCCCCTGAACCATCATTCCGAGGGCTGGGGCAGGCAGCAGGTAACCCTACACGGTCCTTATCTTTGTTAGCATGTCGCCTGTAACACCATCATTAAGGCAAAGGCCAGGCACGCTGACTCTCCAGCTGCTGCGGTGATGAGTACTTCCAAAGGCACACTAAAACTTAATGCCCCACCAGAGCTCTGGCAAAACAAGAGAAGACCTTCAGAGTGGAGGAAATAGGAAGCACTAAACAGAAACGATCTGACAGGCAGTCCCTGTGGATAGCCCCATTGTAAACGGTATCATCTCAGTGCTGGCTTAAAACTGAGCAGTGTACCAAATTTGCAGCAGTTTTTAAGGTTTTAATCCAGGTTTAAAACGATTCATTTGAGATCCTTTGTAAGGACAGAAGCTGCAGTCGGGTCTATATTGCCTTAAGACATGCTCACATTAATGGCCGTGCTGGCAAGAGTGAAATAGGTGCTCAATTCTGGGATGTGCTGGACACCTGCATCTCTCACTGGAGTCAGCATTGTACATCCTCCAGCTTTACTCACTTTCTCACCAGTTAAAAGGGGGAATGCGAGAATAGAGAAAAGGCAGAGAAAGAGCAGGATCTCCTATTAGATCTCACAGGTTGTACCTTGTAGCCCAGAAAAGCAGATTCAGCTGAGTTTTGAAAACATGGATACTTTCCTGGTATGCTCTCAGTCTGGGAAGGCCGAGTACATCTCTGCTCTGGAGAAGAAAGAGAGACGATCCTGTGCCAGCGGGATCAAGCCACTTTTGTCAGGGCTCCGTGAGCAGAAGGAGCACAGGGGATTAAAATCCGTTCTGAGATTCTGACGACAGGAGGAAACACGGCTCTCCCATTATCCTCCCGCAGATAAATATTTGAAAGCAACTATAAAGAAAACTCAGCCATGCGTCCCCTGCTTCCTACCAGGCAGCCACATCAGTACAATGAGAGCCACGCTCAGACACACAGCAACACAAGGAGGTTGAATGTAGCGAGTTCACAGGCACCGATCTCTATCGATTTCTGCTAAGGCTACTATTTTATATAGACACCTGTTCATTTTAAACCCGTCAGAGAATGTATTTTCACTATATATAGTGGGAACATCAGTATTACAGACCATGAGATTTATTTTCAAAGGGGAGATAAGGGGGCAACAGAATCACCTTGCCTACTCCAAGGGGAACCCCAAGTTTACACCAGCAGAAACACAATTGGTGGCAAAAAAACCCCTACAGATCAGATTGCAGGTTTGAGTTATTCATCAGTCTTTTCCTTCCATTCAGGGAAGGAAAGGACAGTGTAACCGCTTCTCACAGAGACTCATTCAATCAAGCACCACAGATCTGTTCACGCTACAGGTAACCTGAGAGCAAAGGCTGGCCCTTAACCTGACACAAGTCAAGAGCTGTCTCTGGCAGATAGTAGCTGAAGTGGTGGTGGTAAGGGCACAAGCACATAAGCTACTGACTTCTCCACACTGAGGCCAGCAAGTGGTGGGAGGGCTTCAGAACTGGGATCTTACTTAGGACCTTTCTTTGAAAACTAAGTCAAGCCCCAGGTTGGCTACAGCATTCAGACTTTATTTCCTTTCCTGAACCAGCATTTCCAAAAGCTCTCCAAAGTCTTTTTATGTGCTAGTGGAGCAAAAGGTCTCCTGGGCAAACCTGTCCTATCAGCAGCTCAGTTGGCAGATCTGACATGGTGCAGTAAAGCAAGGCAAGAAACCTTTGCACTTCCCAATGCTGAGAAGCAGCATATAATTCATCTGCCCAGAAGGCCATGTAGGTTTAATCAGACTCTTCTACATACACTTTGTCCCAGCCATTCAGATGGAGCACAAAGCAATCTATTACTTATGGGGATTGACAAAAAACGTGATGTTGGGTGACCTGCACATTACAAGAGCTCACAATACAGAAGCAGAGGGCCACCTAAGCTTTCCCCTTCCTTTGGGTGCAAGTTTCACCCAACCTCCACAGGAGCAGCGACCTTTAGAATTATTGAAATTTCAGGAAAGTCCAAAGTCTGATCCAAGATCGGATTCCCTCTGAGCCAGGCGCTGTAAAGCCCAGGGGCCTTTCTCCCACTGTTTACAGCCTAAGCAGATAATGCCTGGGCTTGCTAACAGAGGCTGGGAATGCAATTTGTCCATGGATAATCACCAGGGCACAGGGTGGGGGATGAAACCCAAGCTGTATTTCCTTAATAGTGATGCAGAACTGCAGGCAAGCCAGGCAGCTTGCAGACCCCTGGAGCAAGGCTCTTCCCTTGCCCCTTTAGGAACACCCTGCTGCAAAAAATGGCCAGTAGGGCACAGGCAGAACTGGTTGATAGGCACTAGACCACACTCTTTTCAGTATCTAAAATGGCTCCCGTATGCTAGGTGCGTGCAGTAAACCACTCTGGTATATCTCGTATCCTTAGATAGGTACTGATTACCAGAGCCCATAATGCTGTTACAAATAATTCACAGGCTAAAAAGACATCGCTCATCCGAGAGACGGGAACATTTTACCAGTCTCAGCTGATACTGGGGATGAGTTCGCTCTGGCTTGCCCCAACTCTTCTGAAGTCTTCCTGTAGCAAATGATACCAGAAGAGATTACAGATTTCGGCTTTGGTGTTTCTCAATCAAAGAGATGTTTATGGCACCTGATAAAGGTGGCCCTCCCACCCCTACGTTTTTCCATTTGTCCTTTCTCTCCTTTGCAGCAGGTACACCCATCTGCTCCACCCTCACTCTGCCTTGTCTTTCCATAAGGAAAAGAAATGATACACAGTGTCATTTGTTTTCCCTTGGGTGTGTCAAGGGGAACCCACCTCCACTCCTGGCTGAGTGAAGAACACCACACCAGCCGAGAGGAACTTCACAGGTAAAAAGTTTTAGGAAAGCTGTGAGGGACAAGTGAAACAGGGCCAGGGCGTTTCTGTGATGCCATGCCTTGTTCACAGGGCTTCCCTGGGCAGGGTGGCAACCCCTGGCCACGCTCACCTTTCTGCTACCGGTGGCATCTCATCACCTTCCAGATGGTGGCCTGAGGACACAGCACACCACAGCCTCCAAGTTTCTTTTCACTTCACCCAGAGTTCCAGGCCTGATACAGACGCTTTTTCAGGGGGGAAACCATGCCACCAGAGAGGGATGTAACGCTACAGCTGAGACTAGAAGATATTTCCCCTCTTCTCACCTTCGTGGCATAGTACATCGATACAGGTACATCAGGATGGGCATGTGGATTGCCAACACCTCTCAGCGGATCAGACAGTCATGCACAGGACACCAAAGTCACCACACAGATTCAACTGCCAAATTTCGACCATTTTTTTTTTTTTTTACTGCCTTTCAAAAGCAGTTCAGTGTTTCCCAAGTGAGTCTCTGCCACAGCACTTTGTGGAAAGCTTTTTCTGCCTGAGGAACACCAGGAGCTACATGAATAAAACACCTCCAGGAGGGTCTCACTGTTTTGTCATCAACAAAGACTTACCCTGTCCTACGAATCTCTCTCCATTAATGCAAGGTTTTCCAAGACTTTGCTCAGCCTTGCATAGAGAAAAATTCCATAGATGTCGCATTTTTTCCATTTCTGCAAAAGCAATAGTGATGAATTTAATATCCTGTAAGTTTATATATTCATTTTAGGAAGCTTATTCTACAGCTTTGCTTGTCTGTGTCCCACTTCGCTTGTAGTATTAAGGGCCACTTATTTATTTCACCCATCTAAGCAGAAACCTAAAATTTCACCCTCTCTGGGAACACAACACACATAATCTTATGAACAAGCCATTATGTATTTTTAGGACTACTTCAGGAGTATTACTAAAACCAAAAAAGGTCAAACAAAAAAAAAAGAAAAAGAAATTTTATATGCTTATGAAGTGCTCTGTCTTACAAGTCTCAGGAGAGAGAAGGTCCTCACGCCTTCCAAGGCTGACCTCTAATTGAAAACAGCTGCACGGGTTAGAAAGCATTTCTGAAATATTTAAAGCCAGCACAGAGAAACAAAGGCCATTCCTGATTTAAAATGGCTGAACTGGTTTCCTTCAAGCCCACATGCATGAAACCAATTTCAAAAGGAAAACATTGAGAAGAGTTCAGCTCAGTACACGAAGTTGCAGAAAGTTATAAGCAAATGTAAGTGCTGGAGAAGGAGCAAAAATAGAATTAAAAACATTTTAGCAACCTTAACCAGCACAGAGAGCAGTGCTGCTGCCAGAGCCCCTGGCTCCAGCAGATACGTAGCACACACAGCTCTCGGAGCACGAGTCCTCCCGCTAAAGTCAATACTTTAAATTATACATTGACCTAAGTACAGTCCTAAAATTGCACTAGAAAATAAAATTTCCAGAGTTTGTACCATCTTTTATTACAGTCACTAAGGATGTTTGTTTATGGTTAGAACTTTCTTTTCTGATTAACATTTACCTAATCACAGTTTCTTGTCATCAGGTTTATTTCTACTTCTTCTGCCAGAAGACTGTTTACTATTTTTTTGAAAATTTTTTTATTATCTCTCTCCACCCCTTTCCCCGCCACCCCAAATATTTTTCCTTGCCATGAGGCTCATGGCTTGTGACTCCCTCTTTTTCTTCTTCTTCTTTTTTTTTTTTTTCATTTATTTCCAAGCCACATCCCAGTTTCTCCCAGTTCAAAATAATGTCTGGAGAGAGGGAGTATTGCTTTCGGCTTCATACTCTTGACACTACATTGCAAGTGGAAGATGCTGAGCTCCTGACCCAAGCCAGCAATAGTTCATGGCTGCTTGGGAAACCACCCCGTGGGTGTATAGCTTCCAGGCCCTGGTGTTCCCTGCACAAATGGAAACCAAGAAATATCAGATAAAGGAGGGAAGAATGAGCAGTAAACTCCCAGGGCTGCTAAAAAAGGACTTCCTTTAGCAATATTATGTTGCAAAAGGGTCTGAAAGCTCCAAACCAGAGCCAAGCCGCTTTTGTGCCACATATTGTTCAGTAACAATTAATGTCCTTGAATAGCCATTTTCACCCGGAGATCTCCAAAGCAGTCTTAAAATGGTGAGTGTCCTTATCTCTACAGATAGGATGCCAAATACAGGAAGATGCAATGACTTGCCCATGGTTACTGCAGCTGAGCACATCGCTGAGCCACGCTGCCTCTGGTAACAGAGAGCCCTGAAGAAATGTCTGGGAACATCCCCAAATTTTACTCGTTTACAAGTATATACAATCCAATTTTCAGTGCGATGACTCATGTGCTTAAAGGGAAGCACAGGCACAAATCTCTCCAAAATCAAGGGCTAAGAATGAGACACAGGATGAGAGTGTAAGAGTTGAAAACAGCACATACCCGTTTGTCACCTCCGCTGGAGGGCCAAGGGCTGGACCACAGCGCATTGTGTGCTGAGGACATGCAGCAGGTCACTCTCGTGAGCCAGCTTGGGATTCCGGATTCCTGGGCTCTTGGCTAACTCAGCAAGACCATACTCTTATTGCAGTTGCTTACTTACATTTTAAAACTTACTTTCTTTTACTCATTTCTCACTCCTAGCACTCAACGGGGACAGGATTTAGCTCTTTGGCATTGTGAGGATTTCCAAGCCAGACCAGGGGTTTGCCAAGGCATCTATTAGAGCACCAGGGCCTCCACATTAATGAGTCTGTGAAAAAGCCCAGGATCAGTCAGCAGGCAGTACCAACTGAAACAAATTCCAAAAGAAATTCTATCTTCCAGCAAAGAAATAAGCTTTCTCCCCACAGGATCTGCAACTGCTCAGCCACTGAAGAGCTGTGCTGGTGCAGAGAGAGCCTGCAGTGAGATTCAATGTGAATAATCATAAACCACCTAACTGGTATTATCCAAGCTGAAAAGTAACGCAAGTAAGTAAGCACAAAATAAATTACATTGGATTTCTTTTTCAACTGGTTGGCTTTAAATGTGCAGTCTTACATATATAACCCTTCTCTGTCTATGTAGGTATATAGCAATTTTTTGTATTATTTTTGATTTTGCAGGATTGTAAACCAGAATGTAATTGGAATAGGACACTGAAATAAGATAATGATATCCTGCAGCTTCAAAAATCAAGAAGAAAACATTGTATATATTTCCTTCTGCAAGGAAGAAATAAATGTACTGTGGTGTTTCTTGTCTCCAGAGAAAGAATCATTGTGTTGCATTTTGTGGTGTTCTAAATAACATTTATCAAAGGAAGGGCTATTCAGAGGTGCTGAGTACAGCACCTCTGTGCTGTACTCCTCGGCCCTAGGGCTAGCTTGAATATCCAGACACCGGTGAGAATTCGTCATAGCTGATAAGGGACTCTGCATTATGCTTATACTTGGGTAAACTGAACACACTTGTCTTTGTTCACATTTTCTTCTCACAATTGGCTAAGTAGACCAAAGCCCATTGTCACCGATGTTTATAATCTCTGGATGTATATCCTTATGGTCATCGTGTTAATCAAGTTGCTTACCGTTCAGATCCTTCACGTAGAAGTTACATCAGATGAGTGGTGATGAGTAGAAAGTAGAGGACTAGAGATCTTTTTTCTCCAAATCCAGGCAGATGGGAGTGACAGATTACAGGACTCGCAAGTGCCAACCAGGTCGCATACTGCTCTGGAGCTGAAATTCCGTCATTCTCATGGAGGCTTCTTCATCCACTAAAGGCACTAAACGCCTTCCTGGCAGACGGAGATTTCAAGGTACCATTTCAAGATGTTGTGATATTTATAAACCTAAGCCAGTGAGGATCTGTCTACAAGAAAAAAGGGTTGACGCCCTCTTGGCCTTTGCATTTTATGATAGGAGTCATTTGCCATTTTGTCTCTCATAGCAGCATGCCGTATGTTTGAATTTTATCACTTCTTCTCTAGCACCCTCGTCGTGTGTCTTTCCCAATTTAGTGATAGACCTGCAAGATGAGTGATTGTTCCTTCTGACTAATACAGTATCAGGATGAAAGCAAACCAGATGCCTTCGAAGTGTTCTCGGATCTATTTTAGAGCGCTATGATCCCCGTTTAGGAGGCGACAAAACTGAAGCACATAGATGTTAAGCAGTATGCTCACCTTTGCGCATTTTGCTAAGAAGAGGAACACAACCCATTACTCCAATTGACGAGTGTATTTTCTGCCCACTGTATTCTGGTGTCAACTGACCTTGGCAATATGGAACAACATTTTCCTACATGATTTTGCTCTTTACTTTTTTTTTTTCTTCCTCTCTTTCTGTGGTTTTGTTTTGTGTTTTGTTTGGGGCTTTTTTGTTGTTGTGGGGTTTTTTTTTTCTTGCTACCATAATCATTCGCTTGAAGTGTTTGGTCTTAATTACAGTAAACATTTTTCCATTTCTGTACAGATGGGAAATGCACTGAGATAGAACTGGCTGGTTTAAGTTCATCATCTGTTCATCTCTTGATAGAGACCAATATAGATTAGAGGTAAGTCTGTTTATCCATATTCATTTTCAAAAACCAAAATGATATACAGCAGATTTGTAATTAAGCAGAAGTGATGATGGTTTTTATACAGCTTAGTTAAATGGATTTGCCACCATGCATTAGAGTAGAAGCTATAAAGACAGACCAGATGTTGCATTTTTCCCCAGCTCTGTGCTGCAATTTGCATGAGGGTCCTCAATCCTAAATAAAACTTGAGGTTAGAGTTTTCTAAACTGGGGATCTAATACTTGTCTTCTAAACCCATACTGGCTACCCAAATAAGGTGTCTTCATTTACAGGGGGGGATGAACAACCCCAGCTAGGAGTAAAAATCTGAAATAGATTTACTCAGGGACTTATGTGCCTGAACACAGTGGCAGCTTCAGGTTTCTGAGCCTGCTGAACTCAAAGCTTCTCGTGTAGCTCCTGCCTTGTAGCCCAGATATTTCCATTTCTGCCATAAATAAAACCAGCTGAGTCACAACACTGAGAGGCCTATCTTACAAGTGAGCTGCAGCAGGAATCCTGCACTGGGTGTTGCTCTGCCAAATTAATGTAAGCCCTCCAAGAGTCCTTAGCATACACTGCCTCCCTTTTTGTACAGTGGAAAGTCAGCTAGGCAAAAATTGGCACTCTGCATGTCTCTGCAGTGGTTACAAGATTTGCTTTCATAACCTCATCCTACCAGATTTGAAGCAGAGACTGGGGATCCCCCTGACTTTGTGGAAATACTTGTCTGAAAGCAGGATTCAGCCTGAGGTATAAAAAAGACAGATTACGTAAGTGCTGAGACGCAAAGACATGAAAAAGTACCTCTGTGTTCAAGACTGGTATCAGCTTGGTGGCAAGTGTTCCACCCTCTTCACTTAGTGAGGACATCAAAAGACACTGGCCCTGTGCTCCTCATCTGTCAGTTGCCAGAGCTGAGCAGAGCAAGACCTTGCAGGTGAGATCTCGTCCTCACCACACACAACACATGTTTTACCACTGTCTTTGGTGGAGTCAGGCTTTCACAATATTCCATGCTTTATTCACGATGAAGTCACCGGGGTTATTCATGAGGCAGAGATAGTAGGAGATAGCATCATGGAAAGGGTAGGCTTGGGCAAGCACCTATTAAAATCTACATTACACAACTGCTTCCGTGGGGAGCTCCTTTTCTCCAGTTATTAGCCACAGTGATTAAGTGTGATGGGTGACTCACAGACCTTATGTTGCCCATCAACAGCAAAAGCCATTTGGAGTTAGATGAACACCCTTAAAATCTTATTTAACGTGCTTAACATGATAGCTCATGATACTTTGAGCACCAGTAGCCGTGATGTGAATCATCTCGATGCACTGAAATTTTGTTTGTTGCCACTCCTTTTCTTAAAAAAAACCCCCTCAACAAACAGCATGCCCAAGAGCTCTTAGAAACTACAAGATCGCCCCTATCAAGCAATAAAGACTAAGCACTGATGTTGGTTAAGAATTTTTGCTTCCCACACCCAGTTTCTAGCAGCCTGGCTTTACAGGGTGCTCCGCATCCTGCACTTCCTTAGTGCAGCTCATAGAATGAGCATGTAGCCAGAGAAAAATGTCCTACAGTGTATATGCCAAATTAACATTTCCAGAATTAAGAGGGTAGTTATTTTTTCAGTTCAGGGGGTCTCTAATTTTCAACTAGCTCTTTAAAAGTGTCTTAATTTTTGACTCCTCCTTGCTATGATGTAGTTGCTTGCTGTATGCCAGCATTTAAAAGAATGCCTAAGAACAGCATTAGCATCTCCAGGCAGCTAAATATTTTTCTTTTTAAAAAAGAACTTTCCTTTAGTGTCTTGGATTGATTAACAGAACATTTCTCGCTGTGAATAATTCAATGGCATGGAACAGTATTGCAATCACAGTTGATTATAAATTAACACTCATTTTAACTGATGCAGATAATCATGCCAATGTCACAGCAAATACATTATCAAGCGTTACAT
>WEIS01034324.1:798-13214 GCA_013389965.1 Todus mexicanus | reverse complement strand
ATTAGAAAAAATATGATCGTGGTATGTTTTTCTCAGAGGAAAGCCTGGAATACAGTCCAAGCCCAGGATGTATTCTGTTTAAAATGAACAAACTTTATATACATTTTGACAGCAGATGTGTAACAAACAATGCTAAAAATTTACGTATTTTCTCAAACAGTTAATTTCATGTTTTACTTTGTAAAGAACTTACGTGGTCCTAACTAAACATGTAAATACTCAAACACTTCTGTGAGAACAAGTGCATAATTTCTTGAGAAAGAGTTTAAATGATATTGACATATATTTACTTATTTCCTTACTTGCAGAGAATAATTAAGTCTGCCCAGGAGCTACATTGTACACTTCTGGACTAAGCCTGAATTTGCAGTGTTAAGCGAAAACCTGGCACTCCTAATGACAATGTAGTTTTGCTGCTGAATTGTACCAAATGTAAAAATTAATTTTGGAAAAATAATAAGCAAATTACTACAATTCATCAAAACTCAGTATGGTTGCTGATAGAGTGCTAAATCTGCAAAATACTAATGTGTCTAACTACTACTACATGTACAAAAGTCTCAAATTTATATTTTCCAAACACATTTCCAAATGTGGAAAATGAAATTTCATTTAGGGAAAATGAAAAAAAATATGCTACCTTTCCTTTCTACATCAATGACTATTAGTTCTCAGAAGAGTAGAAAAGAGGTAGGAATAACATTAAATTATATTAATGATGAGTCACCATCGCAGTTCTTTAGTTATAACTGAATGCTTACATAAATAAAGAACAAATTAAAATGCACAAGTACTTTCTTTGCCTCCATTCCACATTACATTAACACTGATTGTAGAGAATTTTTTCTGTATTACTAGCCACAAAGAAGTCACTGCCCCTTTGTGAGCAAACTCTAAATCAGGGTAGAATCTGCAACATCTCTCCGTATACTAGAATCCTGCAACATGTAAGCCCCTGTGTTTTTGTATGTGTGTGTGTTTATGTTAGTGTCTCAGAGGGGAGGTCTGCATTGGTGGATAGGTACACAGAAACGTACCAAGTGCAGCAGACTGAAAAAGGGAAAGTCAAGTTACTGTGACAGTCCACACGACAGTCTACTCCCTTGGTTTGGTGCTAGGGAACACTCCTGAGTTCACCCAGTTTGCACAAGCCCTGTGAATCTCAGTTTTCCTGCCCTGATTCTAGGTCTCTGAATTGTTGTTGCTTCCACAAGAAGTCCCCTCCACCATGACTGTTCCCCAAGATCAGTCCCCCTGATGTTCATCCAGATACTCAAATTCAGCACTCTGCATCCCAACTGCTTTATATTCTCAAATCTTTATCATTATGTCTACACTCAGCATCCTGTAACTCAGTTGCCCTTTACTCATGGTGTTGATCCACCACCCTCACACCTCTCATCGCCACTGAGCATTCCGTGACCAATTCTCTCACTCCTCATTTACTACTGTACTACTGTGCATTGCACAAACACACACACACAAATTATTGCCCTTGTGCTTCAAGTCGAAAGTTGGGAATCACTTGGTAAATCATTTACGTTTGGAAAGCAATGACAATATCTAAGATTTCTCACATCCAAGACAGCAACTTGAGAAGCCTCAATCAGCTCTAGAGGTCATCAATAAAAGCTGGAAAGCAGATGAGCAGAGGCTCTCTCAAACAGCTCTGTTAAGAAGTCTTAACATGGCCTTCCCTCCCTTTTTCACTCAATTTCACAGCAACTTTCAAGCTGAGACACTCTTACGCTTCCTCCCTGCCTGAGAAACAGTGCAGTTGCACAGCAGCAGCCAAGCCTGTGCTTGCCCATGTACCTTACTGATCGGATCCTGACTATGTCTCCTAGACTCACTGGACTGTGTGTACTCTTGGCTGCCCGGGTTACCCTCAACAGAGCTGCTCTGCTCTCATAGACTGATGGACTGCCCTGTGGTCAACAAGACTATAACCTCTGTTCCTCTTGTTATCACGCGTGCCATCCGGTTCCTCTTCTTTTTTGGAGTAACCTGTTCTCACTGCTGATGAGTTAGGGATTTAAGCAGCTTTCTGCACAGCTTACTGGCTTTTTTTCAACTATGGCTACCTTTTAATAATTAGCTCAACTTCAGCTGACCCAAACAGAAGCATAAAACTTGACAACTGAGTAAATGTTCTCTGACAACAGCATTCATTTTTACAGATAAACAACATTATTTCCGTTCCATTTTCCTATAAAGTTATACCAGTTATACTACCAGAAAACTCCACTGAGTGGAATGGCATTTAAATTGAAACACTTCTGAATAGTGATGATTTTACATACCTGAGGTACCCATTTGGATGACACAAAACTGGTCACTTCTATGGCAGGCAGGCCCGTTTTGGAAAGCCGGTTGATTAACTCAATTTTGATATCAGTTGGGACTATCACCTATAGACATGGAGACATACTACAGTAAGGTATTTCACGTGGTAAGAAGCTTTTGTAAGTGAAATGTTCTCAGTATGCAATCAATACTTTTTTTTTTTAAATAAAGAAATATATTCACACATTATATGATAACTATGCTACTTCCTGACAGTAGGAAGCTACTGCACAAGGAAAGCACTAGGCAGCATACATGATCCTACTCCATTTTCTGCCCACCACAAAGTAATGAGGAAGCACTTCTGTATAACTGGCCTCACTAATTGTTAGCAACCAAACACAAACCTAGTGAAGAAGTGACGAACAGTAACACAGAATAGTCCAAACAGAGAAAAATTGGGAGAAAAAGCTCCACAGCTGAGGCAGAGTAATTCCACTCTGTTAATACTGCTAATATCTTTGTTACCAGTAACAACCATATATGCAAGCTTATCCTCCTATTTATGGAAACAGATTCCTGTTCTGATACATGTACCCTATTTTACATAATATCTTTTGATTTTCTTCCACGTTGCCCTAACAACCTTCAGGCAAATAATATTATCAAAAGAGTAATTTCTTTTTTTTCCACGTCTGCTCATCAGGAAGCATGACAAAACCTATTGTGCTATTCCTTCTATAGTAGCACTTGTAGCACAAACACACATTATGAAGATAGCCTATGTTTCAGGGCATTTACCAGTTATGTCATGACAGCATGTTATTGGCTGACAAGACAAATTCCAGAAAAAGAAATGGCAATTGAGTAACAGAAAGGCTCGTTAACCAAGTTAACATCTGGCTAAATAGTAACATACTTTTATTCCAGTATACAAACCAGTTGTTATTAATATGGAAAGACATAAATATATTTATAGCACAAAATGGAAGAAACATGATTAGCAGGATGTATGTGTTTTACACAATGAAAATAACACTGGTATCCATGTCAAAACACACACACACATAAAAGAAAAACATTACCTTTTCATTTTGTAATCCATCCCTTGGCCCAACTTCTACAATCTTTATGTACTCTGGCAGTCCAGATGCTTCAGATTCCTGAAATAAAAATCAATACTGAAATACAAAAACGATGAAGGTCACCAAGATCAAAGGTACAGCTCGTTCTTGTCCTCTCATATGATTCTGGGTATAAAGTCATAATGTCAACATTAAGTTTGCTCACGGACTTTAAAAATTGATGAGAACATGTTCTACACCTTGAGTTAGGGAATAAAGGCTAAAAGCAGAACTTATCCATGTGCATGTTCTTCTGCTCCTCTGAGGCCACAAATGTTTATTATAAAAATGTACATAAAAACATAAATGAACATTGTGTTTTACAGAGTGAGAAATATTCCCATTTCTTCCCAAAGCTTGACAACGCACGATCCAGTCCTTCAAACTTCTAACTGAATGTTCTCAATTTAACTGAATAGTTACTTCGCTGTAAATGTTTGCAAGACTAGGCTATAAATCTGAAAACAGAACAGAGCAGTCAAAAAATGTTGAAGAGATTATTAATGAAAGATGAAAGTAATTCCTCCACCTGAAGACGCAGGGTTTAAAGGATTTAAAGGAGAACAAGGAAGGCCCCTGGCAGACAAGAAGAATAATTTTCCAGGTCTAAGAGCAGCTCTGGAAAGGCAGGAGGCTGACAGTGACAAGAGGGAAGGAAGGCAGTGGTAAGGTCAAAGGGCTAAGGAGAGCATGGGGAGCTGGAAGCAGGGGGAAGGAGAAACAAGAGCAGAAAAGCAGGTGAAGGGAAATGAAACTTCCTTTTTTTATTATTTAGCTGCTCTGTTATTGAATCAAGTTGACAGGTGTGGCAGTTAATGTACACTGGGCCTTTAAGTCCCAAAATCGTTCAGAGCCGTTGCTCAGATTGACCCGCAAAAGCTGTCTGTCTTTAAAAACACGTCAAATGGCCAACTTGAGGCATGCTGCCCGTGCTGGAGGATCAGACAGGAGGGATGCAGGCAGCCTTGCCAGAAGTTCTGGAGATGCTGTGTTTTCTGTATTGCACTGAACACAGAATGCAACCCAGTGTCTCCATTCCAGTGTTGAGAGCCCATGTTGATCAGCAGGAGGTACCTGAGGGACAGCTGCTCCTGCTGTATCTATGACCTCCTCTGAGAGTTCAACACCCCGGGCAGGACAGCACTGTCAGCCCAGGGGATGGCTCCCAACCATGGGAGTCACATCTCACCCAAAGACCACAAGTCACTTCTGCAGTGTGCAAACATGGCCACTCATAACATCATCCACAATCAGGTAAAAAAACCATTTTTGATACCTCCCTGCCCAGTATCATCAGGGTTGTTTCAATCAAAGGGCTGCTAATTTCTTTCCTCACAGTAACAAAAAATGAGCACTTCTACAGCACCTTGGGTTTCTCGCCACATTGTTGGTGCCCACGGATAAAAGTAAATTCTCTGCAGCACTAGCCAAAATACAATAAACATATTTTTGAGCATTTACTGAGTATTTATCTGAGCCTAGTAAAAAGAATGGGAAACAGCTGGATAGTATCTATTTGATCACGTGGAACATCTGGTAAGTTAAAACTCCATCAGGCTCTGCTAAGCCCACACTCGCTGACAGTATAAACCTACTTAAATGTGAAGGTAAAACCTTCACATCTGCTGCATATCGATTCTCTTTTTTTTAAGTTATTTTCATAAATACAGCACTGCTTCAGCACTATGGGCATAAATCTGGGTTATTTCATGATTACCAGATCCTTCTTGTTACAAAACAAATGCCACAGCTGCGCTATGAGTAAAGCTGTGACTGGGGAAAAAGAGAAAAAAAAAAGAAAAAAGAAAAAAAAAAGGAGCTAAAATAGATTAAGTGAACCAAAGCTTAATTTAGAGCATGAAAAATGTCCATAAAACTTTGGTGGCAAAAATGTTCAAATTTTAGGCCAAACCCTGTAAATCCTATTCAGTTCTCACTGTGGTAAAACCTTTGCTGAAATCAGAGCTGTACCTGTCTTTACAGAACACTTCACACAGCTACAGCACGTGCAGTAGCTGTTCGGAGGATGTCAGCAGCCCCTGGATTTTGAAAGGGACAGAAGTTTGGAAGGGACATTACAGAAAGGCATTCAAGTATTAATTTTTATTCTCCATCTGTGATATTACAGGCGTAAAATCTCTTTGAGAGATAGTCCAGGTCTCTCACCTTCTCATTTTCCCTATAGCCTTCCTGTCCACTAGTCAGTCCCAACTGGAATTCACTCTTCCTGAACAGTAAGACACTGAGAACCATGCAGCAGATAACTCTCATAAGAGACGCACACTGGAAACTCAAGGCAGTTCTACAAACAAATCCTTACACTCTCCGACCTGATGAACTAACAGCTTAGAATAAATATCTTGGGTCTGAGTTCAGAAGTGTCTTGCTTTGCACAGAATTTCATCTAGTTCCACCTATAGTACATTGGTTGCTCCTGCCTTCAAGGTCATTCAGTTCCTCCCGTGTAGCGTCCAGTGTGGTACTGTCTGTCATCAGCAGATCTTACTACCTAGGTATTTTCTGTTGAACACATGTAGACCAACACAATTACTTTATTTTAACACAACTGTATATTATCTCCAAAAAAGTGGGTTAGTGATACAATTTTTTAAAAAGACTCCACCAGCCATGTCTTGTTGGTCTAATACATCTTCCAACAATATCTCTTATTTCCTCCTTAACCAGTTTCTTACTCATCTCACAAATTCTGTTCTGAAGTACCTCTTCACCTTAATCTCGCTTGTCCTGTGAATGAATACTCAGTAATCAGCTGTTAGGATGTTCTTCCAAGAGTTTGGAGAAATGCACTTGACAATGCTGTTGGAAAGAAAAATGTTTTCTTGGGAAATCTTCTGATCACAGTATCACACTTGCAGAGTATCTGATCACTTGAAACACAGCTGAAGAAGTCACCTGTGCCATCAGTCACGCTCTGTGCCAGGCCCAATGCCATGTGCATTCACTCTGCAAGCTTCAAATGCACAGAACTGAGTGAAGCCTTTAAGAACTTACACAGAGTTTAAACACTTCTCTGTTTACTATCTAGATGGTATTAGACCTTAACCAGGACTCTGGTTTCATTAACTGAGGGATTGAGTTCCCCAGACTCTAACTTGAGGATTCCAAATGTGCACCATGCCTTTGGGTAAAAGGAAGGATTTTCACAGCCAATGATGAGTCAGACTTGGAGATTTTCAACACCTTCAGGTATGGCATTGCAAGGTCTACAGGTAGTAACTAGAAAAACAAAAAATGTTTTTTCTAATTTAAGACAGTCCAAAAAAGGTGAACCTTACAGAAATACACAAGTACTTACATTGAACACTAAACATGTCAGGTAAATAATTTTGTTTCATAAAAAAGGTATTTACTGAATGGTACTATATGAAATATTTTTATATAACAAAGTATAAAAAGTAGTTATGGTAGATACATAGGGGTGACTGGTTATTGAATTATATAATGGCTGTGTTAAAAAGTAATGACTACCAAAGTACCATGTCTGAAATATCAAAAAGGAAATACTTGACATAAAAGACTAAGAGCCTGGAAAATTTGTTTTTTCCATGTATCAAGTCATGCCAAGGGAGAACAAAAAGAGTATAAAACCACAAAAAAATTGCTTCTCTTAAAACAGAATGCAGCCAAAGAGTCTTTTTTTAAAAAAAATAGAAAAAGAAAATTGTACCATTCAGCTTGAGACACTGAATGCCAAATTTCTGTAAGGAAACATTTTCCCTGAGTTATAAATAGCTGGAAATTCAAGTTTAATATAGAAAATCCAAGTAACCCTTAAGTAGAGAAGTAGAATCTTCTTAAGATAACCATAAATGTAATCAAATTTTAAAAACACACTTTTTCAAACTCTGTCACTAGTTCTAGTAAAGGTGCTGTGAGGTTCCTTCAGTCTTCTGATTTTAATTCCATGCAGCTCATTCAAACGGGTATTAAAAGCACTGGTTAATAGGACCCAGACCTGCTCAAAAGTAACTGAAAGGACCCAAAACTAAGGGAGAAGAATCTGGAGGTTCAGGTCTTTTCAAATTTTCTAAGCGAAGATGAAGCTCTGCCTTCCTTTTCCACAAGGTGGTGATCTGGTACACGGGACAACTGAACAAAAGTAGGTCCATCTTCCAGAAGGAAAAATTGCTAAGGGCAGTTTTAAACAAGGATCAGCAGGGAGGTGGCATCATAACTCCTTATGTGTATGTGCAATGACATGGACAAATGTCCCATAACTGGGAAAAGACTCTGAGATAAATAATGCAATTGCTGGAAGGAGAACAAAGAAAACAGTGGTCAATCTTCTGAACACATAGATGTCTCTAAACTTTACAAGACATAGAGGAAATAAACAGGAAGAAATTAAAATCTTAGTACATAATCAAATGATTGAAGTGGTATTGCAAAGACTTGTTTATATAGTTTATACTACTGGAAGGCAGATATAAAACATATTCATTCCCAAGTTAACTAGGGGGGAAATGGAGAAGATTCACCTGTGAGATATAAATAATATATACAGAGACATAAATAATATATACAGATATTTAGAAAACAATGAGATACCCCTGGTGAATATCCCTCAGTAAAGATAAACTGAGTATTTGTCCTAGAAGTTCTGCCATATGCTGCAGACATGACCACTGGGAGAACAGTAGCCAGAAACAGGCCATGACTAGCAAAAAACCTCATCCACCTTTGAGTAGCTTTCATTAAGTCATTTCTTCTTACAGTATCATTGCACTTTCATGACCTAACAATAACACAGAAATACCACAAACAAAGCAGTTGCAAGTGCTTTAGACAACAGGATTGGAATTGAAAATTCCATTGACATACTACAGAAATAAATATGACGTATATTTCAATAAAAGCCATACATAACATAACACCTAAGACTAGGATTATCCTTACTGTATCTGATGCTGATTGACTAATTAAAAGAACTTTTGCATATTATCTGTTACAAACTCTATCATGCTTACTTCTCCATTTTTATAATTCTGACCCCTTGAAAAAAAGATTTTTGTAAAATATTTGATACAGAGTATCTGACTAAATAGTTATGCAGAAAAGGACTGGGATATTAAATAACAAACTGAATATGAGTCAGTAACATCATGCTCTCAAGAAAAAAAAAAAGAAAAAAGAAAGAAAAAAACAAGAAGAAAACGAAATAGCAAATCTAATGCTAGACTATAAACAGGGATGTCTTAGATAAAACAGTAGCCTGACACTTAATGACTAGAAAAACTGTGTCTAGTTTTGGACCCCCTACTTCAAAAAAGAATTCAATCAACTGGAGATTGTCCATAGAAGGGTAAAATATAAAATGCAAGTAAATCATTACAGAATGAAATTTAGTTAAATGCAGGATTAACTTACATGGAATAAACCAAATAATCATTGAGTTCAGAAAGGACCTCTGGAGATTATCTAGTTCAATCACCCCTGCTCAGAGCAGGGGCAACTAAAGCAGGTTTCCCAGAACCATGTTCAGTTGGGTCTCGAGTAGCTCCAAGGATGAAGACTCTTGGGCAACCTGTTCCAGTGTTGACCACTCTCACAGTAAAAAAGACTTCTCTGATCTTTAAGTGAAATTCGTTGTACTTTAGTTCGTGTTCATTGCCTCTTGTCCTGTCAGCGGTTTTGTTTTTATTCACATCTTTTTACTCCCTTTATTCACTAGGTATTTGTACATATTGAAAAGATCCCCCTGAGCCTTCTTTTCTCCAGGCTAAACACTCTCAGCCTCTCCTCATATGACAGGTGCTCCAATCCATTACCCATCTTCATGGCCATGCTGGATCTGATCCAGTATGTCCATGGCTCTCTTATAGCAGGGATTAAACCTACAGGTATCACTTTAGTCCATCTCTTCAAATTTAATTGGAATGTGCTTACAATTTTTATTAGAGGGCTTGTGTGAGCTCATGAAAGCGTAGTGATTTACATTTATCAAGACATTTTCTGAACTGAGAATTCACTGTAGGGATTTCTGTTGTAAAGTAATAGCTCTAGCATTTCTACTATCATTTCTATTAAGTTCTAATATAATCTGCTAGTACACTTATTAAATTGTTGCAGGGCTGTTTACAATAAAATACAAGTCATTCATAAGAAAACAGAAGAAATACAATTTTAAACCCAGGGGAATTCACCTAAACTATACAGGTTTATGTTGCTGGAATGGTCAGTTGTTTGGTTTAATCCTGGTTACAAAGAGGACTTCAATGGTAAAGACAAAGGTCATAAAGTGTAAATAATATTAACTAACGAATAGTAAGAAAAAACTATGACTTTTATTTAGAAATTAGAAATTAATATTTTGTAAACAGAATTCTTGATAGAATTGAATAGAATCTCACTTGATAATGAGCAGAATTCTGATGATCTGACAGTTCAAAAGGTAACAAATTACATTAATAGGGAATGCTCCAGAGACTGTAAAAAAATGTTGTTTTATTAAAAATAACATTCTTACACAAAACTAGAAAATTCAAGTCACACTCTTAACTACACTACTTATGGACATATAAATACAAAAAAGCAAAATTCCATCTGTACATTACTATTCCTTTTACAAATCCTTTAGAATAGGTCTTCCAAAGCTACAGAAGATGAGGTTTAAGAGCAGTATTCAGCTCAAGATTAAGAAACCTCACCTCACTCCTGCTGTCTAAACATATGCACCTGGAGTCATTTTGGGTGACTTAAAATTCTGGCCTCCAAGCGCTGCTCAGGAAGGGCACAAGTCCCACTTTGCTCATTTACTGTAGGTTTCATTTCAAATCTATCAAGATGTCTATACATTGCAGGGCATCATAAATGGCACTAAACACACCTGCTACGCAACTGAAATGAGCTGCTAGATAGTTCCCCCCATGCAGGTGTCCAAAGTGATACTTAGATGTCCAAATTCCCATTGCAGCCGAAGGAGCTTTATTTAACATGGCTGATAGAGATACAGAATAATTCAGGTTATCCCAAGGTTAACACCTAGCAGCTGATGATCACAATCACCAGGTTTGTATAACTGCTTGGGGACTGAATGCCACTCCAGAAGGAAATACATCTCTGGTGCATTTTACAATGTACAGAATATGCCTGCCCCATAAAGATGTCTCATGGATTCTATGTGCACTAGTCACCTATGTCTAGGCAACTGAGTTCTGTCCAAGGTGTGCACTGGCTATCACAGGAACTTCAGGTGATGTAGACACCTACTTATGTCTTAACTCAAATGTTTTAATCCCACACAGACATTGCCCTAAAACGAACTATATATTATCTAATGAGTTATCAAGAGAAATCAGAGGAACTTCTTTTGAGTCATTCGGCTGCATGGCCAATCCTGATTACCATCCCTGGACTGAGTAATGGCCCTGACTCTCTGTCCTGCATTCCCAGCTCTACCCTTGGACCTCCCTTATCATCACAAACTTGCCCGATGACCTGGACTCTTGCTGGCTGCCACCTCTAGACCTACCTTGCTCACCTCACTCAGCCACTGTGGGACTAGGCCCTGGCTGTCAACTACCCACCCTTAAAGAACTGCTGGCCCTTGCTGCTCCCTAACAATAGAACTGAGAGAAACTTCTTATTCTAGAGTTCACTGCAATATTTGATCCTTGCTCTCTGACATCCTGTTCAGATATATACTCCTTGAGCATTACTTTATCCCAAGTTGTATATGCTGTGAGTATAACGCAGGCAGTTTCTCCCTCTCATTGCCCCTTTCTATCAGTTGTACCTAAAAAGAAAATGCAGTACTTGTTAACAGCAAGCATTCTAAGTAGAAGCTTTGCTGATGGAGGCCAGTAATATCACATGCTCCGGATTAGAGCAGCAGCAGTCATGAGCTACCTCTGAAAGTCAGTGCTTTGTACCTTAACCCTCTCTGATCCTGCTGCACCATCTCTTTACCCAGTGGAGGCTACAGCTATCAGATGCTAGGAGAGTAATCCCAAAGGATAATACCTTGTTCAAGCAACAAACAAGGCTTTGACATGAAAAAAATATACCAAAATTCAAGCAACAGTAAAAGAGCTCTATGTGACACTGAAATACAACTCCACTCATAAAAGAGAAAACTGAGGCATGATATGCTGTTGTGCTAAATCACTTAGTGCACAGAGAATCACTGGAGGGGTTCTAAGTGTGCAAACTGATTTCCCAGCACAGTACCTCCCAGGTCTTAGCAAAATGTAACAGGATGTAGAAAATCAAATAAGCAACTCCTTTCTCTGTGGAAGGATACTTCTTTCAGGCCAAAAACAAAATAGCACATTTTCCAAAAGAGCCACAGAGTTAATAAATCAATATAATCTCTGTCTGCAGGAGTCTAACAGAGGGAGTAAGAGAAGGAATTCCTCACTTGTCAGGATGTTTCCCTTTATACTAGATCAGAAGAGGTCAACTCTCACATACCTCGTGTGAAACACCTGCTGAATATTGTTTTCTATGATTTGGAGTTTACCCTTTCACTTACAGTGGATGTTCTTAGCTGCTCCAAGATACAAATAAATCCTGCAGCTGCCTCCAGCATATAATTTGCCTTGTATAACCAATTCAAGTGAACTCATCTTGAACTGTGAATACATATAGGCTGAAATCCTGATTCTTTCCTTTTTGTTTAATTAGTCATGTATTTGAATATTCTTTGGAGGTGTCTATTTTCATTTTAAATTGTGATCATCAATATCAGGACAGTCAGTCCATGCTACATTCCAACTATACTGTTAAGGACAACAACTTGCTACACGTCAGTAGAGAGGCATATAACTATTTCTGGTGGTCATGGCTCAAAACTTGCTGAGTGTAAGCTCCAGTGGATCAGAAAATTCCACAGGCAGATGTAGGCAACTGAAACTGCTGCTCTGCTAGCCCTGCAAAAAGGAAATCTCAGGAACAGGGGACTGATACTTAACAAAAGGACCAGCTAATTCTAAGAACTGCAAACCATGTCCAATGCCCTGTGATGATATAGGATGTTCTAAAAAA
>WEIS01034319.1:851-14812 GCA_013389965.1 Todus mexicanus | reverse complement strand
CAAGGTAGTCTGTTGAGAAGTAAGTATAACATGTTTCAGATATGCTGTTCAAAAAGCTCCTGTTTCTGCCAGAATAGGCAGAAAAGTTGAATACAATGAAAGTGATGTTTTACACTTTGTAGACACCTAGCCAATAGCTCCTGCTGTGCATTTTAAGTCTATTAAATTCAAGTTAGTTGAAAAAAAAGCTATACAATAACTCATGGAAAACTGGAGACCAGCAGGCAGGGATTTGGTGGCAGGGGAAGCAAGATACTGAGAAATTTAGAGCAGGAAGGCATTAGAGCGAGGAGGAAGTCAAGGGATGAAGTTCTGGAGTAGATTGCTCCATATGTAACTACTGCTTAACTTCAGGGTTTGTTTCATGGTTGTTTAGAATGACCTGCCAATTATGTAAGGTACAGTGCAATAAAATATATGTAATCTTCAATATTAAGAATATTCAGGACTTCAAGTAACTGAAATAAATTCCTGTAGCTTATTAGTTAACAATACTTAGAGATGACATCTTCTGATGAGCGTAAGAGTAGCAATGACCTCACACTGGAGATGCTTTTTGAAATGGCAGTGCAAAAGATATTTGTATGTTGTAGCTAGCTGGACAGAGACCTCTGGGCTCTTTTGAAGTTGTATTTAGGGTTTTAGCAAGTTCTACTTTGACTGCAATTAGCAACGTGAAGCAAAAAAGTAGCTGTACTTAAATGATTGTGCTTCAGTGTACAGAGATCCCATTTTGAATAGAAATGCTTTTCTCTTTGATAATATAGGCTAATACAGGCTTGAAATTTCAGAGTATTTCAGGATTTCAGTGTAAATAGAATCACTGGGGCAGCTTATCTAGAAGATAAGACACCTGCAGATGCTGAGTAGCGTTACATGTGGTTGACATAAGGATGGCTGTTACAGATTTTAGTTGTTTATTGAGTTAATATAATGATTTCTTCAGTCATTTAAGAGCCAACAAATTATTTTCAGAGTTGGCTATCATTCATCTACAAGTAATACGATTGTAGATTAACTTCTAAAAATGCATCCATATTTAAATGACCCCTATTTGAGACAGTTAGCAATGCTTTAATTAGATGTTGCTTCTGCCACTGAGTTTTTCAAAGCCCTGTCATTGAAATCGTCAAACAGCTTCCTCAAATTAAGGAAACAAAGCCACCTGCCTGTGTAAACAAGTTCTTCCTCAAAGGAAACTTTATTAAAAAAACCAACCAAACCCCCTCCCCCGGCAATAACACAAAACCAAACCAACGGAAAAAAAAATAATCCAACAAAACAAAAAATGCAAGGAGAGATCAATTTAAACTTTTTGCTAGTTCTTGTATTGATTCCTTTTACATAGATAGCATCCATCTCTCCCCCCATTAGTTAATGTGAGTATTCTACTTACAACAGCTCTGTCTGAGGATTTGGGTTGCTGAGCTTCTGCCCATGCCTGGCTCTCATTTATTGAATTGAGTGTCTTTCTCCACTTCCCCTCCTCCCTCAAAATGTCAGATTTCAGAAGGAGGCACTTAAAATAATTAAGGTGGGCCTTTACTGAAGAAAAATGCTTTGTTTGCATGCCCTCGTGATGGCCCATGCCATTTTATTGTAGTCTGCATTTTATGTCAAGAAACTGCAAGAAAAATGGGTGAGAGGTGGATGAAAGAAACTAAAAAAAGATTATGGTTTTCTTTTAAACTGTTGGCAATTGTATTTTGAGGGAGACTACATAGGTTTTTATATCCATGCATTTAGTTTAGTTAAATTTGTCAGTGAAAACAGCATCTTTCAGCTTGTTTGAAAAAGAGAAGGTAGAAGAATACATAAAATGTATCATAAATATCTGTGGTGTGAAAGAAACATTAAGTGGAGTGTAAATTACATCAACTATTACAAAGTTTAATTCTTATGTGGGTTCAAGAAAAAGAAAAAGAATGCAAATTGTTTCTAAGGTCATTTATAATTTTATCATTCATGAGGATAACTTCGAAGAAGGCTATATATTTAAAAAAATAATAGTGAGAAAAAACCTGACTCAGTTAAAATGCTTATTGGAACTGAAAATTATTCTAACAAAGAAATAAACCAGCTAAATTTAGTGTGCAAGAATTTCAGTTCAAATGGTGAAAGCAATACAGGATAAACAGTTGTGTTAATTATACTTTTCTTCTGTGGGAGAACAGTCGTATGTAAATTGCAATTTATTCCCAAACCAGCTGACTAGAGTTTTTTTCGTTGGATATGCAGACATACAATTTAAGAAAAGTGGTCTTAAAAATATTGTTGATTATTCTTCACTAAATATTTCCTTCAGAAAACTGAAGATAGTGTTTGTTAGTGTTCCTGTCAACTACTTCTGCTCCACCTTGATGTGTTGAAGCTCAGCAATGTATGTCTTTATTTTTACACCAACTTCCTTAATGCCAATCAGCACCAGTAAATATTTGTTTTCAGTTAAAATATGAGCCTGGTGTTGTCCTGAGTGCAATGAGGCAGAAAGCATTTTTGTTTGTTTCAGAGAGAAATAGCTTCTTGTTAAGAAAATAAAGTTTCCTATTATATTCTATCTGTAATAGTGTAGGTGTAGTGTGTCCGCCCTAGCGCTAAACTGTTGGAAGAACTTCTGGTAACTCGCCAGTAATGAGAAGGCAGTTCAAGCTCAGTATGTGGTTGCACTGGGTATAACCTAGTGAGATTATCAACAAAGCTTTAAATTACAGTTGAAACTTTTGTTTATAAAGACCTTTGTGTAGCACAAAGTGAATTAAAACAAAAAGGCCAGTAATTTACTTTTATGTAGACTACCAGATGGTAATTACTGTAGCTGATTTAGTAGCCTGGAATAGATTCAAACTAGTGACCCAGAGGTGTTTAATTTCTTGGCATTTTGTCCTCAGGTTTTCTTTTAATCCATGATTACATTTCAACACCTGTTTAGAGATGGTTCAGCTTTGGCCTTAAACGGATTGGCAATGTGTCATTAAACTCAAGAGGCTTTGTCAGCAGGGCATCTCCTTTGGCAAAGTTAGCTTTTAAGCAAGATTTGATTAGGTCAGCAAACATTTATGTGGGTTGTTTTTTGTCTTCACATATGACTTCGTGTAAAGTCATCGTGTGAGATTAAAATAAAATTTATTGCATTTAATAACGTATGCCTCAGAAAAGGAGATTTTTAGAAGGGATTTATTCAAGTCAGTAAGGTTAAATAGCTTCTTAATTCCCAGCTTCACAGGGTTTTGATGTGTTCCAACTTCTGTACAGCACCAATGTTGATATAAGTTGAGGGGAGCAAGCAATTGCAGGATGTGTGGCACGAGTGATTGCCAATTTGCTCTGTTTCTTGCTATTTCGCAGCTGTTGGGAAAACCAAAGTAGGGATGAAGCTCTTGACCCTGAGGTCAATTAGAAGCTTAGAAGCAGGTCAGAGGAGAGTGGATGGTAAAACAAGTATTCTGGGTGTATGCAAGTGAGCAAAAATAATTTGTTTCTAACAGGGTACTGTCTTGAGGCTCTGGAGACATGTTCTTTGCTGCACAGTAAGTTTTTAAGTAAATGGAAGACAGCAAAGGAGTTTGCCTTTAATTAGTTGCTCTTCTCTGGCAGCTAGTTTTGTTCTGCTCCTTCAAATCACTTACTGTATGTCTGCATATCCCAGCACAGACATTAGAGGAGCATAGCTCCAAGAGTAGCTTGTGCGTACGAGATGATGCTGGCTCTCAGCCAACGGTACTGGTCTGTTGTGGTATGAGGCTTCACAGGGTGTGAATGGGTCCCAGGGTGGCCTTGAAGCATTGGCCTCGGTTTCCCTCTCTGGCTGCATTTGTTTCCCCAGCAGGTACTGCAGTAGCACAACCTGCTGCTGCTCTCCTGGTGTTTGGGAAACCACTCTTCAACTAGCCCCAGGCTTTACACATCTGAAGAGCCTGGCCACACCTACTGTTATTCCAAGGGTGAAGCAAGATTTTCTGATTATAGAGGAGGAAGTTTATTTACTAGTTTGCCTTAGAGTAAATATGTAAAAATGCCAAAGAGAAATATGAATCATAATGTTTCACTTCTTTAATGTTACTTCTTACCATAATACATTGATATCATTAGTTTATAAACCCATCAAAAGAGTGGTTTTACTGTGGTATAAACTCTGGGGGTTTTGTTGCATAGAAGTAGTGCATTGAAGACTGGATGTTGCGATAATTTTAATTTGACTCCTTTTAATTTTTTTTTTCCTGGTACAAATTGTACAAGAACAATGTACTCAAAAAGACAAAAAATAGTTCAGGAACTTTATACGCATTTTTCTTCAAGTCTATAAATTGAGTAATAGTGTAAAGAAAATTATTTCAGTATACCAATCTTAAGTATGCTTGTGGAAAAATTTCCAGTTAACTGTAAATTCTGAGAGGATGCATCTTGTTTGTATCAGTCCCTCACCCAGAGATCGAAAATGTGAACCTGATTCTATCACAAAATCTGTAATGAAGATTCACATCTGGCCAATACAACAAAGTGTTTCCAGTGTTTGCCTTATTTCCTCTGATAACTAGTCTTTCTGAGGTAGACCAGAAAGCCAGGAAGATTAACCAAAAGGAAAAAAAAACACCTGACAAAGCAAACAAACAAAGCAAAAGTCAAGGAGATGCTTACTCGGAACTGAATTTCTTTAGTTCTAGAATTAGTAGTTTGAACAGATACTGTATCAATTTAAAAACAACAGACAAGAAAAAACAAACAAAACCCACACAAAAAACCACAACCAAACAAAAGAAACCCCCCCCCTTAAAGGCCCAATATTAAAAATTACTGCATTTCCCTGTTACTTCAACTGCAGCTTTGTCTTGGCAATCTCAAATTTATTGATACAAGGTGATATTTATACAAAGAACAACCAAAATACAAGAATTTTTTAATGTTCTTATTGGTGGTTAAAATATTGAAAATGTTATGTGTTTACCCATTTTATTTTTCTTCAACTGTTTTGGAAATTTTGGTTAAATATCAGGGTAATCACAGCAATTTCCTATACATGGTAGTTGAGATATAATTTAGAAATGCTAGTAGCAGAATCTTGTGTTTCTAATATACTTTTTTCTTCCGTTCCTTTTTGGGAAGTTTATATTTCAAGTCCTAGTATAATAAACCAGCATATCTTAGCCCTCTTTATTATTCTTCTTGTTTAACTACATTTGTACTAATGCTTTGGTGAACAGAAGTGATGGATTTGTGCTGATGTTCTTTTTTGAAAACTTCTCAAACTTCTGCAAATGAGAAAAAAAATATTCCTGATTAGGTGAGCTGGAGCTTTTAGTTAGAACAT
This sequence comes from Todus mexicanus, assembly GCA_013389965.1. Classification (NCBI taxonomy): domain Eukaryota; kingdom Metazoa; phylum Chordata; class Aves; order Coraciiformes; family Todidae; genus Todus; species Todus mexicanus. The sequence continues at coordinate 9,507 of WEIS01034319.1, read as the reverse complement.
TTCCAAGCTTTATATTTGTGTGTGTCTTTCCTCTGTCCCTTCCACCCCCAGAAGGACAGAAATGTTACTTTTCTTACATTTGTTGCCTATTGAATGTGAAGTATACATCAGGTATAAAATTTTGATATTGTTCATATTTTGAGCTGTTTGGGGAAGGATCCTCTAACAGAAAAATCATTACTGAATCTTGGGAAGGGTACATTAGATTGGAAGAGGTTGTATCTATATTGCCAGTCTTTTTTAGGACCCTAAAATTTTGGTATTGAGGCAAAATGACTGCTTAAATTTATCATTTTGGAAAAATAAAAAAAAAAAAAAAAAAAAAGAACAAAAATCTGTTTTGAAATACTCTTACTACCAAAACTGAATACACTTGAAAACAGATATTCCTGTTTAGATTGATACTATTAAGAACTAATGTGGAATAAACTGGTATGTGCTTATTTATGTTAAAGCAGAAGTTTTCTTCAAGGAACTTCCCATTTTAAACTGTGTTTAAAAGTGTTTTTTTCATTTTGACTTACAAGGTCTAATGCCCATATAGTTTGCATCTGTGGCTAAAATGTTTCCTCAGGTATATCTTAATTTCTCTTTACAACCTGTAGAGCCATTTCTTATGCTTTTGTAGGAAGGATTTGATTTTCCAATCTTCAAAATCCATTTTTATTAATTTTGGGGGGGCTGTTTTTTTTCCTTTGCTCTATATGTCTGCGTTTGCTTTAAAATGTGCAGTTTCTCCTCTTTTTGTGATGATATCGACCAAAATAAACTGTGATTAGTAAGATAAAACCTAATGTTGTCTTTGTTACCTGCATATTACTCCATTTGCAGTGATAATCCATTTTATATCTATAAAGCAACCACACTTCTAAATTTCATTTATGTGCTTCTGACTAGTTTTCTTTGTTGTTCAGCTATTGTGTCTCATTTTCATCTGAGCCACATTTCCAATTGTTCCATGATTGACATGCCAGAGAGATTGACAGTTACCCCCTAGTGCCTGCTGTCTGGAGATCCCACAAGCAATAATGGATTTTACACCAGAATTTAGCATCAAATATTGGCTTTCAGTGTCAAATGGGTTAAATTTAAATGCCTGTTAATTGTAGCCATTTTCAAATCATAGCCTTAAACAACAGCATTTTTTGGATATCAGTATGTCTTGAGTCTTGTGTATGCTGTGCAACCCAAATGTCTCAAACTCATAGCAGAAGTTCACCATTTATGGTGTGTTCTGTTTCTTAATGATGAAAATAGTCCAAATCTGGAGAGCACAAGGAAAGTTTCCGTATGTGGTAGGAAATTCATATTTCAGGTAAACTAAAAAGTTAATCAGTACTGTTCCTAATTTTGAAATTTCAGTATTCTAACATAGAAACCGAATGTGTTTCCTCAAAGCCTTCATACCTGCTGTTAATGGTAGTCCTCCTATACCTACACGTGATATTTTAGCCCCTATTCTACTAAAACCACCAAAAGCCTCCTCTTCCCCATCCCCAAAACCCAAACTGTAAGCATATGAGATGCTCTCATCTGATGTGTTCCAGCAGCAAAAAGTTATGTAAATTCCTTCAAAATTTCTTCTGTGCACAGCAATCTCCTACATAAACCTGGCAGTGAAATTTAACCTCTCATTTCCTGTACCCAAATGTAAGGCGAAATAGAGAGTAAGAGGGGGTGTTCTGGAAGGAGGTGAAACCTTCCTGATCCACTGTGGGAATTTGTCAAAGTTGTTCTTCAGACACACTGACTTGCTGTGGGTCGATGTCTCCAAAATGTTATGAGGTTTTGCTCAGAACTGGATCATGATTCCTATGTTTTCCTACCTTCCTCAAGTATCTTTGAAGGGGTGGATGCCAGTATAATGCAAGAAACAGCTGTTGTGTTGTAGTATCTTTGTAGAAACCCATGGGTTTTTGATTATTTCTACCATTAAGGCAGCAATAACAACTGCTTAACTCAGGTTTTTGTTTTCAAAATTTATTAAGATGTCATATTTTGGTTTTAATGAGACCAGGTTTTGCTAAAATATATGGGATTATAGTTGCAATTAAAAATATTTACTGAAGTTTTACAATACATTCTACATTAAAGTTTAAATCATCCTTTATACGTATATACGTGATGTTAATCTAGTAGGAAGAATAACATTAATTTTGGCTATAAAGAACTAAAGTTAGGTTTCCCTGTAATTGTGATTTAATACAATAGGTGTTCAGTATGTTCGGAAATTATAAATAATAATTTGTCTTTCAGCATTTGTGTTAGAGATTCATTGGTTTTGAATGAATACAGAAATCTCAAACCGCTAAGTGAGATTAAAAATCCTCTCCGTACCTCTTACTTCAGCAATTTGTTTGTTCATATTTGAAAACTTTAAACACAAATCTGTAATTACTAATTCACCAGATTTTTGAAATTTATACCTTATTGTGAGATTAGTGACAGGACTTCTAGTTTTATGTGTAAATTTGCCAAATAGATTCCCGATTAAAATCGAATCCGATCTTTGGAGAAGAAAATTTTATATATATATATATATATGTATAAAATAATATATATATATATTCAACACTTCAACAGCAGTACAGAAGTTGGTTAAAAAAAAAAAAGGAAAAGGAAAAAGCAAGGTAACAAGTTGGATTTGGGAACATACAGTTAAATGTTCCTGGAATGAGTTCACAATTGCTAGACTGCGGCCTAGCAATTCCCTTTGTTGTTGCACGCACTACAATTAAAAACTTACTTTTTCCTTGAACTTTCAGATTGCTGATGTGAGCAAAGTGGGTATGGTGGCCTCCTACAAAGCTGTAGGTAGTGATCAGAAATGTTTTTCTAACCATTTTGCTTTTCAGGTTGACAGTGAGCATCGTATTTTATAATATCAACGCTATTGCATTTGAACCTTTATTACGCAAATTCTACATTCTAAGCAAATACTTTATATTCTGGAAATTGCTGTAACTCAAGGAAACAAATGTATCTTAATTTTATTCTTTTTTTGCAAGGTTAATTGAAAACTTAGAGCCATTGCAATAACTTGTTTGTATAAGGATGCTAATGCCATTGCAACATTTTCTTAAAGGATGCCAGACAATTATATGTAGAATATAAAGAAACAAAAATGAAGGCGAAAGAAGATGCCCTGGCTAAGGCTGAACTTGAAACACTTCAGAGTGAGTTTTTACCCCTGTCTTAATAAACAAAGATGTAATATCTACTACACAAGATGTATATGAACAAACATTTTTATAAGCTTCTAAAATGTGCACTTTGTATATTTCTGTACTGCTGTTAAATTTGCATAAGCTTTTAATTTTGTTGCTGCTGGTTTGTTCGTTTGGAAGCATAAAACTCAGATGATAGTTATATTGTAGCAACAAAAGCATATACTTGGCTAGAAATGCTGCTTTGCATAAGGGGGCAATCTCAGATATGTAGATCTCAAAGTTTACATTTTCAGAAGCGACCTCTTGTGTTTAGAGCATTCTTGTATTCTCTTTGTAAATATTTTCTAAAAGAATATGTTTAATAATTATTTTATGCCTACTGAGTTAATTTTTGTAATAGAAATTGAACATAATTTAAATTTCCAAAAGCATGGACACAGACTTTGGAGTTGTATTCATGCGATTGTTGAAATAAATGCCTTAAGGTCTTTACACTCTTGCAAAAGACCAGAGAAGGCAAATAGAATTTCCCTTAATAAAGTATTTGAAATAATTGTAGGTGACTTTTCCTTTTCTTTCAATTATTTGCTTTTGACAATGATTAAACCTATCCTCTTCTGAAGACAATTTAAATTTTTTTTTGGTGTGTATATGCATGCTTGCTTTATTCACTGTACTTAAGTGCATGCTTTTAAATTGCTTTATTCTCACAAGTGCATTGAGTTGCCCTATAGTAGTTTACTAACTTTGAGAGTGCATAACCCTTTAGTCACTTTAAACACATCTGCATTATTTATATTTACAAAATAGCTAAATTTTGTGAAATCGCCAGAGAGACCTAGTTTCAGTGATAAATCACAACTTATTTGTAGCTAAATCTATTTTGAGAAAATGGATGATATTCAGCACCTCAGTGAGCATTGTGGACCCAGGCCAAATCTAGCAAAATGGTGCATTTAATGCTCATTAGGGAGGCCTGCCATTATGTTTGAGATACCTACCACAAAATGGGCCCTTGAAAAGGGTCTTGACTTGGGTTATTAAAAACTGGTTAAATTGTCAGATAGTAACGTATTGCCATTGTTCAGAACAGCTGGCATACATGCTGCATTGTGAACTCCTGTTTTAAAAGGACTAGGCTTTGAAAACAGAAGTGCAAGTGAAAATACAAAGTCAATAAAATTGTAGTGTGCACATTCCTGTGTTTCCCTGAAAGACCATGTGTGAACTTTTCAGTATTTCTCCTCTGCCAGGTGTCACATGAGAGTCATTTATTACTTTTTTGTTTGTTACTTTCAATGCCAGTTCCCACAGAAGAGGTGCAGGTTTGGTGTACTCCCCCCTCCAGGTCACCCCTGACCTCTCATAGAAGCACCACCCTGTCGCCTGGGCTGCTGCCAGGTGCGGCATGGCACATGACCCACATGTCTACGAGGTGACCGAATGTCACTCGAGTGAGCAGAGGCCAGTCTCGCTGGTTGGCATCCTGCCCTCCCTTGGTGGGCTTGCTGGCAGGGAGCAAGAGGAAGGATTGAGAGTCACCACTTGTAATTAAAAGAGTTTGAAAATTGGCATGGAATTAATTTGGTCAGCCATAGCAGTGCTATCACTGGGCACCACAATGAGCTGTCAGTTACCTTTTCTAAAGAAAAAATAAGATGCCCAAGAGAAGAACAAGAGATGCATTTATGCTACTATAGACAAAAAAAAAAAAAAAAGGATTTTGTAATTCTTTCCTGAAGCTTGCATGCAAAGCGTCTGTTAAATTTACTTATTTCATTATATTGTTCTGCATTGTCACTTCACAATTAGCATGGAAAGTTTGTACGTCACCAGATGTGCATTTTGTTTGCCCCCATTCCAATTTTTAGAGACCATCCGTGGAATGCAAGTTCATAATAACAGTTCAATCTATCTAATCGAGTAAATGTATCTCATGCAGATTAGCAGTAGCTGGTTGATAGTGCCTGTTTTTCATTATCTAATTGCTGGTTTACCCCCACGTCTATCTGCTTTCCTGCTGAAATTGTGTGATATTCTGTAGGCAGCTTGAACTAAAACCAGAGAGAGATGCTGGAGGAGGAAAATATAATTTGCAAAGTAGGATGAGAGGACAGTATTGAGATGTCATTAAAGTGCTGTATTTGGTAAGGAGTGTGAAAAAGTAATTTCTTGGTAAGTCAATATTATGCATAATTTTGATTTATTTTTCTGGCACTTTTGCAGTGTTTCTTATCACTTCTCAGTCTATTCAAAACTGTCATTACTACCTTAGTAAAATATAGCAACTTTACAACTTTACCTCACAAAAATATAGCAATTCGCAATACAGACCTTAGGTTTCTAGGAAGCGTGGTTTTGTTTGGAATTACAGATAAATGAGTGTAACATAAGTGGTTTGCTTTACATTTTCCGATCCCCTTTTCACAGTTAGATACGAGAACACAAAGTTTATTTTAAATGGAAGTGCTTTAATTAATAAACCTTTAACCTTTCCCTGTCCTGTAGTGTCACACATTGGTATGGTCTTTGTATCAGGGAATGATTCTGCAACAGTGGATAGGCCTGTTCTTCATAGCCATGAGGAGATGTAGGCATACATTGTCAGGACAGATGACTCTGCCAGTTTTTAAACTTCAGTTGCAATTTTGAGTAGTTACCAAGACAAATTCTAGCAGCTCTATTGGTCCTCTTCTTACATGGAGCACTTCTTTCAACCATGTCCATTTGGGGGGAAAACACATCTATTTTTCTTTCTTTATACTGGTATTTCTGTTACTTTCTGGTCATCTTAAGTTTATTTTCCCTAACCTTCAATATGAAGAGTTAGTCATTTTTTAAAACACACCTTTTTCAAGAAATAGCACTTGCTAGATATTGCAGGTGAACTCTTTGCTGGCATCCCAGTTGCCAAACATATTTACAGTATAAGTCTAGAATTCTTGTCGTGATGTACAAGGCATCTGGAACAATCCATGGCAAGAAACTATTTTGTTTCTATTTACAAACTGTATTGAATAGTACTTAGGGATTTTTTTGTTTGGTGCTTTTTTTACTCACTCTCGCATCATTTGAACTTTTAACAGAAATATAAAGCTGTTGGCCCTATGACTGCATGACTATCCTGTCTGTATTTGGGCATTATGGTAGTATCTATTGTGGTATTTATATCTCTGTATAGGGCTTTATAGAAAGACATGTCTTACCTGAGTGCCTGCTGTGAAAAATCCGGAGTTAGGCTTGGTGGTTCTCCCCTTTCCAGACAGCTTAGAACATAGCATGTTGCTTGAGAAGCTTTATGTGTTGTTTCATGAAACTTAGGGATAGAAGGCATCACTAGATCAGGTAGTGTCATGTGTTTATTTCAGACCCTTACAGGCAAAAATCAGTGAAAAATACTTGTTCTCGTGACTTGTCTTGTTTTACTTGTACCAATGATGCACGTTAGCTTTTAGCACCATGTTATGCAAGTTGCAGTATTGATCACAAAACCTTGAGATGCCTTCTGTTCTTCATGGTTTGGTCAATTAATTTTACCGTTATATAGTTTTATCTTAGCTACAGAAATCCATACTGAAATTTTAGGTTTCAGTTGTTCATTATGGCCATTTTTCTGTGCTTAAGTTTTATTTATCTGCAGCTTTTCTTTATGTAAGGATTTCTTTGCTCTTAATTTCTATGGATTTTCTGTACTCAAAGTAGTTTTCCAATGTAGTTGTAAGTAATGGATCCTGGGTTTCTATAGTGTTCTAAAGTTTGTCATCTTCTGATTATAGAATCACATTTCTATTACTACTATTCTGTTTACAGAATTACAGATGACTTAGTTCCTGCTGCTCTGATAACTCATTTCAGATCACTTGTCCATCAGAACTGCAGGCTCTTACACCAGAGGCTCCTTGCACACACTCCCTCATGAGCGCAGATATGGCATAAGATCCTTAACTCTGCAATTTTCAAAAATACTTACGATTTCATTGGTTCCAGACTACCAGCCACTCTGTACTGCTGCTTCTTCCTGTATTTCCCTCTTCACCATAAACCATTTTGACCAGATTTATGTAATCTAGCACTATAATGAAGGTGACTTTATACTTATTTCTAAATAATTGACAAATACCTTGGATAATTGTGTTTGGTATTAAACCCTGCCCTGCCAAAATGCAATGTTCACATGCCTGCTCAGTAGTGATTTGCTGACAGGTTCAGAGAAAATTAATTCATATAATGCGTGCTTTTTTGGTTGGCGCGGGTGTCAATGTTCTGATCACTTAATTGTTACTTCTGAAGCCTAATTATGACAAACTAAGTATCATCCGTTTCACTGTTTGTTTTGTCAGGCCTGCTGAACGGATTTTGAACTTGGAAGCTTGTGTGCTTTTTCCAGTTGTTTGAACTAGGCTGTATGATGCCTCCCCCTACAAAACTTCCTTCAGATTTTATGGAAAATACTCCAGTAACTAACACTGTTGTGAGGCTCATTTGTTAGAGGCATGTGTGTTTCATTATATGTTTGTTGGAAGGCAAATTAGCACTCAAAATGGAGTTTCCTAACCCTTTCATACTATAGGGATAAGGTATTTTGTGGAATCAGGAATTTCTGGGAAGTGTAGATACTCAGAAAACAGGATGAGAAACATCAAACCCTACAGCTTGTCAGAAGTTTCTTGTAGTTGAGAATATTTTCGTCACTGAACATGTTTCTAGTCAGTTTATTCAAAACCAAAGTACCTTCTAGGTCTAAGTACAGCAGACATGTGTATCTGTGTCTAACTTGCATGCATTCATACAATCCTGTTAACTTTATTATGAGTACAGAAATGTGTATGTTTTAAAACATATGAGTGTTTACCCCGTATTTGCATTAATATTGACTATAGTTTGCTCCATTTTTTTCAGTAGATTGTCAAAACCTTTAGTTAATTTTTTCCCAGACTTTTGGGTCCATTGTGTTCTATCTGGCTGTGTTGCTGTACATGCAAGTGATTTTTTTTTTCCTTCTCTGTCATGTTTTAAACAAATTTTAATGCTGTAAATGCTTTGATTATCTTGCATAGTTATCTACATAAGTGAACAATGTTGAAAGAAAAGATCTCAGTGCAGTATCTGACTGAATTGCCAAAAAGATGCTTGCTGTCTGCCTCTGTGTGGTCATATTTCTTGCTTATCAACGCATGAGATACCTGTTGATCTGTTCCTTTCTATGATTTTCAAGACATCACTGTCTTTTCTGACCGCCTTTTCTGTGAATTCTTGTTCATGCTTAAAGCTGAGAAACCTTGCAGAGAGAGGGAGCTCCAGTGTGATGTCATACCTTCTTTGCAGAAGTTGTTCAGCGCTTGGGTTTTGTTTCATTTCTTTCTATATGAAGCAGCTTTTTTTTCTGTAAAAGAATTCTCTGAATTCTTTACATTTACATGAGCTGGCAAGTAAAATCACTATACTTTTCTGAAAACTTGAAAATACCTCTGATATTATGAAAAAAG